>JAAAKQ030169808.1:0-37676 GCA_010016005.3 Zanna intricata
ATTCCTGGCTCGCAGCTCAACCGAAAATCTTCTTTTATGAGGGCATCAGGAAGCTTGTACAAGGATGGACCAAGTGCGTTGAAAAGCAAGGGGACTATGTTGAAAAATGATGTACTTGTAAGTTTCCTATTGGATTACAATAAAATTTTATAACTATATTGCGGATAATAATTGACTTACCCTCATATTTCTAACCCTTCCTCTTAACCTAATATTGTACATTCTTTCACTCTCTGGCGTAAAGTTTATCACATTTTCATCTATCTTCCTGTTTACAGCAAAACTCAGCCCTCCATAGTATCTTTCATTTTTACTACCACTGTAAAATATTACATAGTCTTTGGTATTAATTTTCCTGGCATGTGGCCATTTGGTTTCTTCAAGTGCTACAACGTCCATTCTATAATTTTTTAACTCATTTGTCAGAACATCACATCCACCAGCTATTGCCAAAGTTCTTATATTCCAAGATCCAATTCTCAAGTCTTTTATCCAAATCCGGTTTGTTTTCCTTTTTTCCCATCCTGCTTCCAAGGCTTGGTAACTATGTTTTATAACTGGTAAGTTTTCCAGGGTGGGTTGTTGCCCAAACCCCATGCACCCTTGGAGGACTGGGTTCGGGTTGTCTGTCTTTTACCTACCACATCAGTTCCAAGCCTATCGAAAAGGCATTTACCCGCTGAAGATGTATATTTAAATTTTAAAAGCGCTTCGTGGGAGTTTGACTAGATTGTGATTCAGTAAACTCCTAAACCAGATAAATTGCTTTCACTTGTACATGAATTACATTACATTCATTTAGCTTACTTTTTTTTAATATGTGGAGACCCTAAACATCCCTTACTATTTATTTTCTTTTGACTACATACTGTTACTGTAAATCTTGTCTGTGTGCTTTAATGACTTAATGTGCTTGCCTAATGACTTATGTTAACTCACAGTTACCGGTGCTACAGAACCATTTCACGAGAGGTGATCTTGGTGATTGTAGGTGTGAAACCAATCAATAATCTTGTGATAGAATGGCAGGAATATTATGCTGCTACGAAGTTGGGTAAGTTAGCTTCTGAAAAGATCCAGGAGATCGAGCAGCATGGATATGATTTACCGCAAGCATGAAGGGATGAGATGGAAGATGGCGGTATGCGCATGATCTTTTCCTGAATATTAGATACTTGCAGCGCGCCTCCTGGATTTCCCTGAATAAGTATGTTACACAGTTTCCTTCAGGACACAGTGCGTTTAGAGGCCAGCTGGTCTGATTCGCCTTGGTGGATTTGGGTTTGTGCCTACAATGTGGAGTTCTGGATGACACTTTCCATGTGTTGTAAGAGTACACAAAATACAATGAAAAGCATAACATTCTCAGGTCAGCACTGGATGCAGAATTTGAGTATGGCTGAATGATCAGTAATTGAGGAATTTATGATCTATCTTGCAAAAGAAAGGATAGCGGAGGACTGTAGAGTCCTGACTGGGCTTTAATTGTTTCTATTGTTTTCTTATTTTTTTGTTACTTTGTATTTGTTGTGTTCTATGTTATTGTTATATTGTGATTTTGTTTAATGTTCACTTTTATGTTTTTGACTTGTTGGTTGGCTTGCTTGAGTTATTTATCAAATTCACTTTTACCTTCTCGGGGAGGTGATTTCATTTCCTTCATTCTACGTTTCTTATTGTTTCCAAGTAATTTGATAACATGTTGCTTTTTTATTTGGTCACTAATAATCTCTATACTTTTACCTATTTAAAAAAATAATAAATTTTGGCTTAGACCTATTTTAATATTTTTATGTTCAGAGGTATTTTAATCCTTGGTTGCTTCTCCTTGTTGCAGTTTATTTCCATATTTTTGTTATTTTCAGTATTCTGACAAACAATTTTTAGAGTGTGATACCTTAATCATGTATGTAACTGCTTGAGAGGAGGGTTAGGTCACACTAGAACTCTTATCCAATAAATGTTACATGATATTGAGAGTTGAGTTTGAGGATAAAAATCGACAGTCAAGTTTATCAAACATAAATGAAAACATAGTTTGTTCAGTTTCAGTTTTACATTTTTTGATTGTTATTAACTATTTTTAAATTTAATTTTAGAGGTTTGATCTCCAGTTTCTACTTAGTTGATTGTTGTATCATGAAATTCATTAATGAACTATATCAAATATTGTTTATAATATGAATGAGAAAATTTCATTGTTTCATGACAGAAATAAATATAATTATCTTTTATGTTATATAATATTTTTCTTTGCTATGACAAACCCTAAATTTAAAGACCTTGAATTACAAGTTCTTTTCTTTGATAGTTAGCTTTTCTTTGTATAGTAGACTTTAATATACATAGCCTTCTTATTTGGTGGGCAAGTTAAAAGTCACTTCTAGGTTTAGATATAATATAAATTTTTCTTAACTTGATATGATGTGTTGCAACAATATACTGAATTTTGTCAGAAGAAAATAGGAAACCATTTTCTCCTCAATTTTCTTTATAAGTCTAGCCTTAGATGCTTATTATTGAGCCTAGATAGTCATCTTCAGGAGTTGCTTGCATTTCATGTAGTCACAAAGCAACTCCTGGCTTTAATAGCTGAAGCCAATTTTAGTCATTTTGATTTTTTACACAGGTACAGAAACTGAATGAATGATCTTTAATTTTTTTGAATTTTTCTTAATTTTTTAGTAACAATAAGTATTGCTGTTAAGAATAATTATTTTAAACAGTAGTTTAATAAAATAAATTACCATATTCAACACTGGAAAAAAAAAATATATAACTTATTTTTTTAATCTTATTTATATTTTTCAGTTACCAGACCTTTAGATTAAATAACAGCACCTTTTATTTTTGCTTTTAATTTTTTATATTTTTTAATAATAGGCTTCATGGTTGTCCATATACAATGGTGTTCATTAGCTAGTGACACATGTGCCTATCATAATTCATATTAAATTTATATATATATATATATCAAGGGCTAGAAATAATTATTTAAGGACAGTGGACAGTTACATAACATAATATTTTAATTTATGTAATTATTAAATGAAATATTTACATATTATATTGTTTAAAAATCTTGAACACATAAATGTAACATATAAACAAGAAACATACATATACATTAGTAAACAACAAAATATATCATTAATAATAATAATTAAAAAAAAAACAAGTAAATATAAAAAAATTAACTTCATGAAACATTGAAATAACATGAATGAAATCAAATACTGAACAAAATAGGTAAATGTAGTTATAATAAAATACAAGTTATTTCAAAATGAATATCAGTGTTTTAAAGCTATGTAATATTTTCAAGTTTCATGTACATTGATGTGAAGTGAAAAAGCAACTCAAACAATTTTAGCTATATGCAAGCTCATAAATTGTTTCTGGTTTATTCCACTTGAAAGCACTATGGCAAAGATGATGACCCCCCCCCCAACAGAAATTGATCTGTTTTGCGGTTTGCAAAGTGTGAATCTTTAATTACCGTTCAACCTGTGTTCTGTTTGAAGTTCTTTTGTAATTCTCTCGAGTGATAGTAAGGTTGATAGATTGTAACAACTGAAATCATTGGCGGGAAAATGCATGACTGATGGTCATCCATCAGTCATATGGTTTGGCTATAAACAGGATGACTGATGTGTCTGAAGACAATTTTGAATTTGTAAGAGTGTCTCTTGTGTCCTAGGTAATCCTAGGTTATGCCACAACTGTGGCTCTTTCCTCAACTGCAATACGAGTTACAGAACTTTATCTGCCAACAAATGTTGCACCTCCTCACACTGGCATAATATTGTATTTAATTGGTTGAATAAAATTTTTCATGATTGCTAGATCACCAGGGACCAGATGACAAAGCTTGTTTGATATGGTCCCACATTCACCTGATCCAATCCAGCCCTGTGCGATTTTTTTTCTTTTGAGGATCAAGTCTATGTGCCACCATTACCAGCTGACACACCCGACTTGAGACACAGGATTGAAGTAGCTGTTGTATCAATTACTCATAACTTACTGATTAAAGTATGGGATGAAACTCTCCTATCTGCTGGATTTGTGCAATGTGACAAATGTTGCTCACATTGAACACATTACTCACTAAGAAAGACTGTTTGAGTAGCTCTTTCATTTCATGTATAATTTTATCAGTATAACTAAAACATAATAAATATCAAAACTTTAAAACCCCAATATTCATTTTGAAACGCACAATATTTTTATGATAATCTTCAAAGCAATTATTCAAATACAAGGCTGGTAACCCAGGACAAACTGGACAGTGGTATATACTGTTTTTGTGGTCTTTTTACCTGCACATATGCTGCATTTGTTTTGGGACACCCTCTTTTGTCCTTCTTTATCTAGAAAAAACTTGGGACATATTGAAGAACAGCAATACCTTATCGTTGGAAGGAACAGTTATTGGATAATGATGTATAGGATTAGTAATTTAATTAAAGAATCAAAGAATTTTTCTAAGAATAATTTTTTTTTTTTTAAACAAAAAGTAACTGTTCATCAAATCAGATGGCATACATGAATACCCAGTTTTTTATCATTTAAAGATTTTTCTTTCAATAGGTAATTGGCTGTCATGTGATCTAAATGATCAGTGCCTCACATAAACTAATTATATTTTACCAAAGCCTATCGTTTAAGGGTTTTATCCCCTCATTTATTAGCAATATTGATGATTTCATTCCAAATTCAGAACTGATCAAAATAACATCCCTTTTATATTTCCACTTAACACACAAACAGGCGTATCTGAAAATAAATCTTCTGCTTCACCGTTATTTAATTTTTCAGAAATTTCATTGGACTGGTTTCCCTTTTAGTTTGATTTTAAAATATTTGTATAGTACATTTTCGTCTAAAAGCTCATGGATCAGACCAACACTTTTATGGTAGTTATCCATGAAGAACAAGTACCCATCATCCAGTCACCCACTTCCACAATGAGTTTATGTAGTACATTTTCTGTGTGGCCAGGCCCATCAATTTCTTTAACCCCAGTATATACAGTTCATCTTAAGACCAAACCAGAAGGTTCTGCAAGTATATATATGTTTTTATTCTGTATCAATGTCTGTTAGCTTTAGTATAAATATGGAAAAGTAATCTACCTCTCCAAAGTACCATTTATTTGTCAGCACATAAAAATTTTGTATAGAGATTATTGTTTTATGGAAAAGGTCTAATAATGGTCATACTTTGTATAGTCTATTAGTTGGAATCTGGTTCTTCTAGAGTAGAGGTTTCAGCAAAATGTAGTAACTATAATATTGCAATAAACTTGTACAGCTCATTATAACAATGACATCTTCCTGTGAAATTACATATTATATAAACATCAGTTCTCCAGGAATCAGGAAGATATGGCATTAGAACTGATCGCACATAAAGAGGCTTTCCTATAAATGTTAAAAATTCCCCAGTTGTTAGATTTTTCCATTCTTTTATTCTGTTGTGTAATGATGTTGAAATATTTCATAATAAAACTCTTGTTTTGTTGTCTCTGACATTATTAAATCAATTATTTATTTTCTAAAAAGCAAGTTTACAAAGTTTTGAAGTTTCTTCTAACAGGTAAAATTTTCAAGCCAAGAATGCTAATATACATTTGTCTATTGAGTTGAGATCAGTTTTATTGCTGCTTTTTTACTGCTTTGTGTTGTTGGTACTGCAGTCCTTTGTTGTATGGAAGTGAAAGGAACAGGGGCTGAAAATGTATTGGCATTACCTAAAAGGGATTGTTGTGGGTTGTCGACAGTTTCCTCATTGTTGCTTTCTAAAAAGTTAGATTAACCTGACCATTCACTTGATGAAATAAAGATATCATCATCTCTGTTAGTTGTTCAGTACTTTAAATTACATCTCTTTCACCCCGAACACTTTGTTGAGATGTTCGAGGTTGTATTTCCTAATGTCTATGGTACTGGCTTAGATGGTAGTAAATTTTTCATTCGGTAGTGTGATATCTTTAACCCTTCTAAAAATTGTAGAAACCATTAAAAAATAAATAATTTTAAAATAATAACATTGTCGACAATAAAAAGTTGTAATTAATATCACTTAAGTTAACTTGTTTTCTCTTAAAATTAAATTTCTAATCAATATTCTTGAATAATTTGCACTAAAAATACAGTACACTAAAATTCATTTAAAATTTATGACAATATATAGAAAAACTGCACAATAAAATGAAAAAAATTGGCAAAAACGTTTTATAAAAGATAGTGAAACTGTAGCACTCTACTTGTAAAGTAAATTTTATTGATTGATTGTAAGTATTAGATAACCTTATATAGATGACAACATCCTCCACCAAAGTGAATATAAAGTGCACAGTAACAAGGACTTAAATGGGTGTCCACATCCATCCACAAAAGTGATGTTAGTTTATAGCGTCCAATGTCTTAAACAATGATTCTTTTTTTTTTTAATAGCTAATTAAAAGGATTATAATGATAACATTAATTTGATTAAAAACCAGTAAGATTTATCTAGATATATACATTTTCCCCCAGAAAGATATCAAATGACATGAAAAAAATTCAAACAGAATTATAGTCAAAAACACAGAGAGTAGATTGATCTTTCTTGTATTGATGAGAAGACTGCTTACTGTCTAATTTTAAAAGACTATTTCTAAACATTTACAACTGTTTAGCTATGGAATTTAATTGACAGACAATTCTAAATATTGGAAAAATATATTTGAGGCAATTTAATGTTGCATATTAAAAAAAAAGCTATTCTTAAACTTTTAATAATCACCTAATTTCAATGTTAAGAGGTGTTTAGACCTGTGGGAATTACATGAAGTTATGAGCAAGTGCATTCCAATGTAACACATAAGTATAATTTCTGCTATTTCATTTGTGCATTTATGCAACCAAACTTGATTGCATCGTTTATTAATGAATTTAAGAATGGGTGAAATAGTTCTGGTCTTCTATTAATGTACAATTAATTGTTGCAATTTTGTCATGTTACACCTATCTATAGATTTACTGTGATCGTTTGTATTTTAAATTTGTATTTTGTACTACATTAATTTGTGCATTAAATGTTCTTTACACATTTTATATTGTAATATTAGAAATAACTGTAATACAAAGCTTTTTTTTTATAGACAACTGTTGCTAGCCTCCAGAACATAGTAAATCAAAAAGAAGAAACTATTGGAAGATATCAGATGCTGTTGAAAGAATGTAGAGAAGAACACAATGCAGCTGTTGCTAGCCTACAGGAAGAAATTAGTAATCTACAGCAAGCAGCTTTTGAAAAACAGAGTCAGCTTACTCACAGGTGATAATAGAGATATCCAACTGAACTGATTTTTAATTGTAAGGAACTAACAGAAAATAAAAACTATTTTTCCCATTTTATTACTTAAATTTTCCATAATCTTGTTGCATATTCACATCTTAGCACAGAGATATTAACATATCTTTGTAATGCTGAATTTATTAAATTTCTTTTTCGTTTAAAAACTTGTGTTTGAAAATGTTTAAAGAAAATATTTTTCTAATTTGCTGGGCTTTTATTCTCATTACTTAAAAAAATTTAATTTTTTGGTTGGAACTATCTTTAAGCATTAAATATTGGAAACATTTCATAATTATTGGAATGATTGCCATCAATTAACGCACTATTGCTTTCAAAAATAACAAATATAAAATGTATACACTTATTTCAGTTTCCTAAGTGTGAATAACTTTTTTTTTAATGTATCCTTGCGCTAAAACCACTTCCAAGCATTTGATTTGAAATAATATTTATTTATTTATTAAAATGTTGTCTAAAACTATTAAAATTTTTATTATTTAAACAATTGTTCTATACTTTTCTTATTTTAGTGGATGTGTAATTTAATTACTGTTGAATTAACTAGAAATTTTTGTATCTCACCTTGTAAAATTTTTAAGCCATTTTTAAAAGTGAATAGCATAGATATTTAAGGCAACAAGAATTCATTTTTTTAACACCAAAATTAATTTATCTTTTGATTTAATGAGATTCTGGCTGGAGTGTGGTTTAATTATTTATTAAATATTTAATGAAACAAAACAACTCTTAACGATATCAAACCTCATCCATAATAATTTTTCTTTGACATACAGTCATATTCTGACTTGGAGCTTCATTTGGCGTTTTAGGTGAAGCTTTATTTTAATTGGCTTATATAAATAGAATAAAGATACAGCCCCAACATTTTTTGTAAAATCTTGTTTCACAAAATGACTTTATGAACATTTTAATAACTTTTCCTCTCTATATTATATGTTGGAATGTTTGAATTAGTTGGGACTGAGATGTAAAACATCAGAGACTAGGCCCATGAAAAATACATAGCATAGGCATACTACACAGCAGTGATAAGACATTTATGAGTCAACATGCTAAGAATAGAATGCAAATCTACGTATATTGGGATTTATGTTACATGTGCATTTAGTGCTGCATCTATAACCAGATCTGTGTTTTCAGTATGCCCTGTAAAGTAGAACAGAGAGATTACATCCAATTTTGATCAGATTCAGAAAGTCCATGATTGACACCTTTGAAATGCTCCCAACAGGTCTACAGCAATGAAGCAGTTAGTCAAAGTAACAGTTTTAAATGACACTCAAACCTAAAAAGAGACAAGACAAGACAAGTCAGGAGTGCAACTAAGAGCATGGTGATCATTTTCTTTGGCATTCAAGGGAGAGTTGTACTTGATGAATTCATTTTCACAGTTCAAGGTTGATGTAGAGTTCTGCTGTAACTTTCTGAATCATCTGAGACATGGCATTCAGTGCAAACAGTCTGAATTGTGACATGATGGCATTGGTTGAACTAGTAGACAGCTTTCAAAATTTGCAAGTTTTAGACCATAAGTACATGGTAATCATTTTACACATCTTCATACTCATCAGACTGGTTTTCTGTGATATCTTCCTCTTCCCCATGAGTGAAACTTAAGCTGAATATGTTCCACTTTGATACCAAACAGGAGATCCAGTATGAGTTTCCAAGTACGTATCCCACTTAAAAAACACGACTACTTCAAAGAGTTTAGTTGCTAGAATTAAATTTGGTAATTATTTATAGATTTAGTCTCAGAAACAATTGATTGTACGTTGTGTTTTCTATGCTTGGATTCAAATTATCAAATTTGTATGCTGTTTAACTGTTTCTTAGCATAGCAACTTCTTTGCAGATCTTTGCCTTAAAGAAAATATTATTAATATCTTTTTTAGACTTCTAACATCCACACTCCGACTCGTAGAATGTTATTTTTTCATTTTCTGGTGACCCCTTCCTTAGCAGTCCCTAACCGGAGATCCGAACAGGGGACTAGTTTACCTCTGGAATTTTTTACCAAAGAAGACAGTGCTCCATCTTAGTTCTTGAAAATTCAGAAAGCCACATTTTCTTGGGAAAAAACACACATTTTCTAGGAGCTGTAGTTTTCCTTTGCTTTTAGCTGTTAAAAATCGAATGGGTGGATTAAGTGACAAATGATGATGCAGCAAATCGATGAAAAAAGAATCATTTGGAAAAATATAGTTAAAAGAAGAAACAGACTTACAGGCCACATATTAAGGCATCCTGGAATAGTTGCTTTGATATTGGAGGGACAGGTAGATGGGAAAAATTGTACAGTTAGGCAACGTTTGGAATATGTAAAACAAATTTTTAGGGATGTAGGATAACAAAATGAAACGCCTGGCACTAGACAGGGAATCTTGGAGAGCTGCATCAAAACCAGTCAATGACTGAATACAAAAAATAAAAATAAATAAATAAACTAGTACTAATAGAATAAACTAATAGATGTATATCTTGTCTCATCAACAAAGATTGTATTAATTGTACTAATACTACAAGGTCTACATACATTCTATGATAATAATTGAACAGATTTATATTCATTTAAAGTTTTATTGATTTTTATTGTTAAATGTACAATAAATTTTTACAGATTTGCTTTGTAGTAAAAATATTTACTGATTATTGTTAGGTTTAACTATTTTTCTCTTTAATTTTTGTGTTCTTTTTGTGAGGTTACAAAAAAATTTAACCTCTATCTTTGATCTTGTTTCTATTATTTGATCACTGAAATGAGAAAAAAAAAACATTGCTAAGTTGATAATTCTACATTTCTGTACATGTTTATACATAGTACGTCGTCATAGATTCCATTATCCTTAACAGGAACCCATTGTCCTGGTATTCTCACTGTGGCATCCTGAAGTAAGCCAGAAGAATTCATCTGAGAATTGATCTGAGGTTAAGATTACCAGATGCCGCTATTTCTTAATTAACTCTTATTGCTCACTAACCAAAAAACTTTTTAAAGCTTATTTTATTAAGTTTAATGGAACACTGCCTCAGCCTCTACTGCTAAAACACCATAATAGTCAACTAACTAAATGGTGCATTTCAGAGCAGCCAAGTTTCTAAAGTCTTTAAGCCATTTGTCATTCTTTCCAGTTCTTTTTTTAACTAATATATGCCTTGGTTATCTGTTTCAATTAGATGGATAATATAAAATGTTCAAACTTAGTACAGAACAAGTATAATACTGAAACTATTACTATTCAAAAAATTACTTTGTTGGAACAGAAATGCAATTAACTAATTTAGACAGTAGTAAGTAAAGCATATTTACATAATAAAAGAATATTTTTAGCAAATTCAAAGTAAAGCTAGTGAAAAGAATTTAAACTTATAAATTTTACATTTTATTTTAGACATATATTTCCTGAAGGATTTATAATTTCTTAATCTCTAAAAGAATTATTGTGAAGTTGAATCTTCATTTTGATGTGTTTTCTTTTCCCTTTGTATAATTTAATTTTGAACCAATACTGAAATAATTATTACCAAAAATTCATTACTTTTTAATTATTCTTTATATATTTTTTAATTTAAATAACATTGTGTAATGTGCATTAACTGTGATATTAGTTGTAAGATTTACTTGTGTTGATGATATTAACTTTTAAGTTTTAGTTAACATTTTTAATTTTAATTTAGTTTTAGTTTTTAACACTTTAACTTTCTTTACTTTGTGATATTAGTTGTAAGTTTTTAGTGAAATTATTTTCTAAGATTTGATTTTATTTAGTTTTAAATATTTTTTTGATTAGCCTTTTCTCTTTAATCCGGGCTATAGCGTTTAACGCTTTAAACGCTTTAGCGTTTTTCGCTCTTAACAAAAAAAAAAAAATAATAAAGTGTAGAGTTATAAAATCTGAGTTTCTACTTATTTACTTTATAAATTATTTTTACTTGTTTATTTTTATAGAGAAAAAGAAGCCACAGAAACTACTAAAGAGAAACCTGATCATGTTAGATCTGTAATGGAAAAATATTTAGTTAAAGTACATGAACTGGAAGATGAATTAGCTCAGGCACATGATGAAATCTCACAACTTACTAAACAACTGATTGACTGTAAGAAGAATGTAGATAGACTGAAATCTTTGCCTAGTGCTAGAGAAAAGCAGGATACTCCATCTCAGTGGTCAGTCAGTAATATCTTTTACACATAGGAAGTTATATGCGTAAAGCATACAAATGAATAAATGTGTTTGTGCATATATAAACACATTTATGTATGCATTAAATACAATTCCATGTTGTATGCATAAACTTGTACTAATACAAATAAAAGATTGTTCAAACATTTTTTCAAAATATTTTTAAAAAGTTAATGATTTGTATTCAGAATTTAAAAAAAAATCACACAGGAGTCTTTGGAATGAAAGAATCCTACTGTTATTAAAATTTTTAATTCAAAATGATGGATCTAATTTTTCCTCATTTATTACAAATTTTAGTTGTTTAGGTGAGTTTATATACTCTTACAAGACTTGTTGATTATATCCCCTTCGTAGATGCAAATAATCACATTCTTTAATCTGATGTTTGTGTTTGTTCAACTGTTGTTGTTTGATGAAATGTTTCTCAAGTAATATTTTATTTTTTACTTACATTGTACTGTCTAGAAGGAACATTAAAAGTGATTAATAAAGGGAAAATAGGTGAAGCAACCAAATTCTTATACAGCCTTTTTCATTCGGAAAGAAGTAAGCTTATAAACATTAAAGGACTTCTTCAAAGTGGTATAATAGTTCTGAGATTATCCCAGACTAAAAGAAAACAAAATCTACTTTTATGTAACGTATAGATACATAATAATTCAATCACATTCCCTAATCTAGCACTTTAATTATAAATTAAATCGCTCAATATTTAATTTTTAAAAATCAAAATATTATGCTAAATATAAGTGATGGTTACTACAAGTATAATATTTTCATATTTTTTTACAGTTTTATTGTAAAACACAATATTAAATAACACATATATATATATTTAAACAAATAAATGCCACTCAAAAAGTATTCATTTTAAACATCAACATTTTTTTGGAAGTGTTTAAATGAATTGACTCATTATCACTAGACTTGCTTTGATTGGGCCATGAAATAAGAACTATTAGTATTTCAATGTTGTTTCTGAATTTTTTTTTTAAGTTGTTATTCTTATAGAGAATACAAGTATTATAAATTATTTCCATGTATTTTCCTGCTCTTTTGAATGGTGAATTCTGTTTTCTTTCAAAACATTTTTATTCATTATGCATTATTCTGTAATTGTATGAACGTGAGTGAAACTTTATGAAAAAATTTTGAACTTTTTAGTTCAACTATCCCTAAAAAGTAAAAAAAAAAAAAAATATATATATATATAAATAATATTTCATGTCCTCCCCAACTGTAATCCAATTAAACTTAGTTAAAACTATTTAGCTGCATTGATAGCGATCAATATGAACATGAAGTGTTCAATATGAAGTGTCAATATCAATATGTATCAATAAGTATCAATATGAAGTGTGTAAAACATGAGCAATTTATAGGTCCAGCATGATGTGTACATGCTCCTTGTAATTTTATCTGCTTGCATAATATTTACTGTGAGAGTGTCATGTTCAAATATGCATATGATGTTTCAGCATGTCGTGCTCTCAGCAGTATAAAAGAGGCAAGGGATTGCAGAACATCAGTTTAGTTTTGAATGCAAAGCATGTGTCTGGTGTGTTTATTTAAATTTGTAAAAGCATAGTTTCATTGAAAAGAATAATAATTGAAGTTTTGGTTTTTTAATGAGCAGTCAGTGTAACTGTTCTTTTTTTCAATTAGATTCTTAGGCAAACTGGATAAATTTGTGAAAAAACGAAGTGAGCTATCTACATCCAGTAAATCAATTTGTAAAAAGATAAAATTATACAATGGCAGTTATTTAACTTCTCAACCATGGGTTTTAGTTGTGTAATGACTTATCCATCCCCGGTGTGGAGTTAATTTTTTTCGCAGTTTTGCAGAGGGTTTACAGAATTGAAGAAAACATTTTTATTTTTTACTCTGTCTTATTGAATTATATATCATTCTTTTAAAAAAAACATGCAGAATTTAATTTTTATAATTTTGTCATGCTAAATAGAAATATTACTTAACAACATATGTGATTTTTTTAACTCTGATTATCTCTGAACTGATGATGAATATTTTAAAAGTTTAACACAAAGTTTATGTGTTTACATAAACAGTAAACACAACTAAGAGGCACTATTTACAATACCTACAACCTACTTCATCATTTTAAAATTTTACTTTTTTATGGTAAATTTCAAAGCATTCATCTACACATAATGCAGCTTCACATTCCCATTATTTTGAAAAAGAGTTATTGTACCATTACTGTGGTAAGTAGAAATAAGGGATGTGACTTTCTTGTCATGCCATTAGTAGTCTTGTTCATTAGTATTTCTTTGCCAGATTACATGGCACAGCTGTCCCCTTTTTTGAATGATTCAGGAACATCTTTCCTACTAATCCTTTGAGTACCTGTGCAGTATGTATTATTTTCTTTTAAAAAATAGGCCAATTTTGGACTATTGTAGTAATTGTCCACCCAGAATATATAACCTTTTCCTAATAAAGGTTCAATCAAAGATAAGTCGCAAGCAACTGGTTTTAGTAATACTGCACTCTCAACCATTAAAGTAAACTGTGTTTCTTTTCCAGCGTAAAAGAAAAAGTTCCACAAGTAATCACTTTTAGATTCACACAGCTCATAGGATTTTATTCTCACTTCAGCTGCCTTTAGAGAAATATATTGCTTCCAGCCAAGACGACCCTTCCATAAATGTAACAATTCATCAATTGACAAGTTTCTTTTAGGTGTAATAATTGACAAATAATTGAAATTTTTCAAGCAAGGTATCTATTACTGGTTGAATTTTAACAAGTTTTTTTGGGACGAGTATAATTAGCTGTAACAGAAAAGCCTGGTGTCTCAAACAGTTCTTTTTTGGAATTATATAATTTTACAGATGGTTTTTATACAAGACTCATTAACATAATTACAGCTAAGTATATATTTTCATTTTTTTTCACTAAATGTTGTTTCAGTCCATTAATGAACCCTGGACTTTGCAATAAAACATCAGATAATCTAAATTTAGTAGCATATCTGTTGGTCTCCTCTCCAATTTAGTTTAATAATATCTCATCAAAAAATTTCAAAAATACAACCAGAGGTATTATGACATAGGTTCTGAAAAACATCTAAATTTACTCCACTATTTTTGGTAAACTGACATAATTGATTAATAAACTTATCATTTACTTCAACTAAATTATTTCCATAAACTGTACTATTATCATCAGAACAGCCAATATTAGGAATAACCCCATCATTTTCATCCTCACTAAGTTCAAACAGATCATTTATTATGTTATGATTTATCATTTATTATGTTATGATCAGAAAAATCTAAATTTAATAACTCTTCAATTTCATTGTTGACTAAATTACTCGGAACATTCAGCCATTTGAAAAAAATAAACACTAAACTAAATCGCTAGTATAAAAATAACACAAATAAAGCTCCAGAACTCTGATCTGATAAAATATAATAATTAAATATAAAAATAGAACACTGTAAAAAAAAATAAGAAATAAATAAACTGAATACATAAATAAATTTAAGTAAACTACATTAAACAAAAACGCATTTAGCACATGGAATATGAGCGCAAACATAACCAAAGAAACACATTGCTTTCAATACGACTTAATAGTTAAAAATGGTTAAATATTGATAAATTACATATTGAAATAAAAAGTATAATTTCACAATTTCACCGTACAGTTGTCACAAAGATACTGTTAAAAATTGTAATTGTTATAATATAATTACAGCTGCTAGAGGCTAATACATGATAGCACTACACTGTATATGTGAGTGGTCTAATCAGTCACACTGAGGAATGAGTAGTTCTTGATGAAAATGTCATATCAGCCACGCTTGAAGGATTAATTATGGTTTTACCTCATTGGATGGAATGTCACAATGCATAGTTTGCTTCCAAGTCAAGTCCTCTCCAATGAAAGCATGAAACCATCAAAATAATAGTTAATTTTTCACACTTAATAGTTAAATTAACAGTAGGTAGTAGTAGTTGCCGGCCTCCATGGCATGAATGATAGTGTTTCAGCCTTTCATCCAGAGGTCCCGGGTTTGAATCCCAGTCAGTCATGACATTTTAACACACGCTACAAATCATTCATCTCCATCCTCTGATGAAATACCTAACCGGTGGTCCCGTTGGTTAGAAAAAAAAAAGAAAAAGAAAAAAGTAGTATTAGTTAATAGTTTAATAGTTAATTCAACACTTGTAAACTAAACATCTAGAATATAACAGCAAACCTTTGTCATATTTGAAAGAAAATTAAATACTTTGAGAAATCAATAAGCTTCTTTTTGTAAATCAAGCCAGAGTGATAAAAGAACACAAGTACACTTGAAGCATGTTATCTCATAGCATTGAGAGTAACTAAGATGGCTCAACCCCATACAATTGCAGAGAACTATATGTTGCCTGTTGCAATTGATATGGTCAGCATTTTAATAGGTGTGGAAGAAGCAAAAAAATTGGAAAAAATTACACTTTCTAACACAGAATCAAGGTAAATCAGTGACATGGCTGACAATGTTTGCAATCAGATAATTCAGCAATTGAGTCCAATGAATTTTGTAGTATTCAATTTGATAGATCAATAGACATGGCAAACATTTCTCAGCTCTTATGTTTTAAGAGAAATGAATGCGATAGGGATAGATCAATTAAAGAAAATGTGTTATTTTGCAAATCAATAACTGGTCATGCAACAGGATAAGTCTTTATTGATGTTTTTTAAGAAGGTACTAAAAATTATAACACAGATTGGAAAAAAAATATTGCAGTATGTAATGATAGTGCAAAAGCGATAACAGGAATGAACAGTGGATTTTTGAAAAAATGAAAAGATTATCTTACATCAAGGGTGGACTGGACACACTGCTTACTCACAGACATGTTCTTGCCACAAAAAAATATGCTGGAAAACTCAAACAAATTCTTTGTAAAGCTGTAAAAATGATTAATTTTATTAAAAGTCCACCATTACAGAGTAGGCTGTTGCTAAACTATGCTTGAAGTGGGAAAGTATCTCTTCTTTTCCATACAGAAGTCAATTGGTTATCACAAGGGAGTGGTAACCCAATTTTGAAATTGCAAGATGAATTAGTAATATTTTTCCAGGATAATCAAATGTCATTCTTACTGTTTTTATAGAATAATGAGTGTGTGCTGCTGTTGGCTTACTTAGGTGTTTTATTTTTGCATTTAAATAACTTGAATGTGAATTTATAATGATGTAATAAAAACATTTTATTAATAACAAACAAAAATCATGCAGGTTTATATCTGGATTTTTGCCTTCAAAGTAAAAATTTTTATATGTTTCCACTTACTTCCAATTATCTTGAGAAAAATTTTGTTAAAGAAAACTCTATTATTTACAAATTTGGATAGCATTAAGATGGGTTTGTGTTAGTAAAAAATTCAGTTGATGAAATATTTTCTAGAAGAGAAAATGATTTCTCAAAGAGATTGTTACGGAATCCATTAGTGAAAATGTTGTAGCAGCTGCTAAGTTACCACTTGAGATTCACAGCTAGCCCAGTGAAATGTTTCCAATAAAATGTACAACTGCAATTCACATCTGAAGATTTAGATATGTTTTGTTTTGAAGTGAATATGGAAATTTAGTCAAGAAGCATTGAAAATATTATTCCCTTCCACCACATCTTAACCTGTGTGAAAGTTTTTTTTGTCTATGATTGCGCTAAAAACTAAAATAATCGTCTTTTATCGTTTGAAAACAATTTGTTTTTATGTATATCTAACATAAATCTATGTACAGAGAAACTTTTAAAAGGAAAACAAACACAACCATCTCATTAATTTATTTTCTTTACATGTGTACTTAAAAAATTTAAGTAAAATGTTTATAATAAATTTTTTTTTCTCATAAAATGATTTCATTCTTGTTTACATGAAGTTGAAACCCTAAGGTTACAAAATCAAACAAATAAACCATTATTTTAAATTTTTAAAGTAATAAAATATAGAATAATATTGAAAATTTAAGATTTTTAAGGTTTTAAGTATTTATTGATTCACCACAATAACCATGGCAGACAGTATAAGTTGTAATAGTTGCTCTTGCTTTGCTTAAGTGTTAGCATGTAATACTGTGATCACAATAGCAAAGTAATTAGTAAAGTGAGAACCTCTGCGCCAGTGAGGTGTATGTGAGTTTGCATTCACTTTTTTTAAAACAATTGTTATCACAACTTTTTTACTTTTTTTATTCTACATTTTAAAGTAGTTGTTTACACAGCTCTTACATTATTATTATTATTATTATATTTTAAAATAGTTATTTTTACAACTATAATACATGAGACTTTGACTTATCTTTATAGTTAATTTTCCATTAGTACTCTGTCCACACTGACAGTCTTCAAATATGATCATTTGAACACTCAGATGAGAGATCTAAGGCATGCCCTGTAGTTACTATGTACAAGGTTAGAAGTACTCAGTTTCCTTACTGGTAATATTAATAATTTTTACTAGTAAATAGCTACACTATTAGTTTACCAGTTAATCAATCAGTAATACCTTTCACCTTGGTCTTCACGATGATTTGAATGTTGAGAAAATTTTACCAAAATACTGTTTTATTATGGATATCTCATTTTCAGAAAAAAAAACTACTCAAGAGTAGGAGAATCAATTGAAATTCAACAATCTCTACAAAAGCAGGTTTTTTCTCAACACTGGTAGTCAAACCCAAAAATATTTTACCTTGATTAGTGATTCCAGAAAGTATTCCAAAATATAAAACAAATTAAGAAGTTTTCATGTATAGATTTCTCTCTCGGTGAGTGAGAGATAATGTTAAAATATCTTCTTTCAATATCTATCAGTGTTGAGGTAATCTTTATGGGAAAAGCACCTTAAATAAATCTTGACAGTGGTAAGCAGTTGCAGAAATGACATTAATATGGTGGAGTGTGCAAGCTGATCACATGCAAAACCTCAGAGCATCTTTGATGCTATTAAGGTTTTGTAAATTGCTGATTTGAGGAATAGATCAACTCTTACATTTTTGAAAAAGTCACACTCACTTTTATTTGTAAATTAGGGTCATCAATGTTGAACTGCTGTAGATGGGATCTTAGAATAAAAAATTAGTTGTATTTTTGGCTTATTACACAGCATCAAAGTGTTCATTAAAAATTAACAATTCCACATCTGATATTAAAATGTAGAACTTAGAAGTTCATAGATCAGTTTTAGTCCAATTCTCTGTAAACTTCTAATAAGGAAAGAGGAGTACTAAACAGTTATTGAAGTTAACTGAAAAACACACACTCGAAAGCAGTAGAATAAAAAAAAATAATTATACTTTTAAGAATGAAAACTGATTTTTTTTTTTTAAATAAAAAATGTAACTTATTTAGTTTTTATTATACGTGTAAAGTAATACATATTGTAATTACCAATTTACATATTTTGAATCTTTATGCAGTACTGTCCATTTCTGACAAATTTATAGGTCAAAACTGTTTTACAAAATGAATTAAACATTTATTTGTTATTTTTTTACAAATTTATTTGTAAAAAATTTATTTGTTTTACAAATTTCTCTATCATAAGTTTATTGCTCTATTATAATAATTTTTTTTAACCTAAATTAATTTACATTTTTTTAAATCGAAATTAGTACAACTAATTACATTTAAAGAACGTTTTTTATGGCTCTAATTTATATAACTGATATTACATATGAAAACAAGCATTTCAAAGTAAATACAATCTATGGTACTTGCCCTGTAGCTTGATGATTGCCTCCCAACTAATTCCTTAGTGATTGTAATAATAAGTGAGGAGTTCTGTGTAATTACGTTTGAAAATGAACATTTAATTTCTGCCCAATTATTATGAAAAACCTATTATTTGTTATTGAATTGTTTTCTATTATATGTGGTTTCTCATCATCATTATCAAAACATTACACATTAATAGTTTTAAAAACTGTCAAATTTTTAAACAGCAAATTGAACTATGATTTATTTAATGCAGAGTTTGTAAAGCTCATATATTAACCATGTTCAGTCACTCTTGTGGGGCCATCTTCTGTGGCTGGAGCTGTTTTTCTTACCCCGGATATGATGATGTGAATGGTAAGTTCAATATTAATAAAAATTTGTTCATAATTGGCAGAAAGTAGGATTCAAAAAATTTCATTCAAAATGAGTACTGGAATCGGCTATTATTTCAGAATCATATAATAAAATGTTCATTAAATAAATTCTGTAGCTTACATTGTTATAACTTGTGGTATTCAACTCTACACATTTAATGGGTGAAACAATCGTCAATATTTAGAGAACTTATAATAAATGTGATTGAACAAATTATTTTTTTTTTGTTATAAATGTAAAGATTAATTAAATAAAAGTAGCTATTATTCGAATTTGAATACTAGATCATGGTTACCAGTGTTCTTTGGTGGTTGGGTTTCAATTAACCACAGTTCTCAGGAATAGTTGGCCGGAGTTTGTTCAAGGCAACACATTTACCAGAACAGTTACATTACACTGATAATGTAATTGATAACAGCTTCAATTGTTGATGTGGCTGTAATTAAAAGTATTAAAAAACATCAGCGGCAATTAGTATTTTTTTAATTTTTGATGTTGTGATTCTCTAATTTGGAAAAAATATGTTTTAATTTACAATACAAATCTTCTTTTTTTTTTTATGTTAATTTTATTGTAGGTCAGGAAAGAAAGAACCACAACAAGAAGAAAAAGAAAAAGATTCTGAAGAAGAAAAGGTGGATAGTGATAATGATGATAACAGTAGTGGTGGGGATGGGAGTAATTCTGGTGATGGTAATGAAGATGATGAAAATGTGGAAGTGAAAGAATTAGAAACAGCTTATGCTAGTCTTGCTATGCAGCTTAAAGAAAAAACTCAACAAATAGAAAAACTGAACCAAACCATTAGTGAACTGAAGGTAAAAATGTGATAAATATATTTTCTTTAGTTTTGAATACTGGAGCCGTGGGTTTATTTTAACTTAAAAGAAGTAAAATTAACATTTATTTCAACCTCTCTGTTTTCAAGTGTTTTTTTTTGCGGAAAGTTTAGGCATTTTCTGATGCTAATGTTTCTTGTGGACTCTGCCATAATCTCATCATGTATTTATAAAAAGCACAAGCAACTAAATATATAATACTAGCTCTCTAAAGGAAAATAAATGTTTAATCATTTTTCTGTGAATCTCTCAAGAAATGTTATTTCATCCTCTGTGCTATTTATTATATCTAATTTTATCAATAAAAGTATAAGTAAATGCTAATCATTATTTAATAATCTAGTTAAGAATTATATTTACATGATTTTTACTGTTGCCAAGAAAATAAAGTTTATTTTCATAGCCGATATGGAAAGTAAACAACATATCAGAATTATTTTTAGTAATCCTTTTCTTTAAGGCAATTTTTCTGGATATTCACATCAAAAGAATTTTCTAATATTGGTAATAAAGGGTCCCCAGTTTTTTTTTTTTTATGCAATACTTTAAAATATTTAATGTTATATGATAAAAGCAAACCATGTGACAAAATATCTATAGTTATTATACTTTTGTTTTCAGGTATTCATAATGAATTTGTCAGTAAATTGGACGAACAATGTAAACATATAAATGTTTAGCAAGTTGTTGCCTTACATTTCTTTATTATATGTTGTGAATAAAAAAACAAATTAAAATTTAATGTAAATCATAATAAAGCTATTTTTTTATTTACTTGGAATTGGAATATTACCCATGGGAAGGATCCAGCACTTTGTAGTAGATGTTAGACCACAAGTTATGAAATTAGAGGATTAACTGTTTCTATTCAAGATTTAATTTTTTGGTAAAGTTATTAGAATTGCTTCTCTTTTTATATGAGTATCTTTGATTTAATTTTTGATTAATCAAAAGGTTAATAAGAAAGTTTGTATTGTAAGCCATTAACCAGAATCACTTTTAGTTAATAAAAAATGGAACCCTAAACATGGAATGCGTGTTGAAAAGACCTCTAAACGAAATAAATAAATATATTATTCTTGTTAGTACATAATAACAAAAAAAATTAGTTTATATCAAGAATGGGTAAGTTGAATGATGAGTCATCATTGCCCAGCAAAAACCAAAAAATACTGAAGATAAATTGATAAAAATTTGCATACATGTCTTCTTACAGTGTAAGCATATTAAAAAGGATTTTTTTTTTTTTAATTCTGAAGTAAAAGGGTTAAAACAAAGTAACATCGACATTTATTAAAGTTTTAATTTCTCTGTAACTAATGAAGATATAAACTTGATTTTTGGTGTCTAAAATCTTATTGTTAATATCTAAAAACGAATTTCTAAGTTTTTTAAATTTGATATTGAAAGGGATGAAGAAAGATTAAAAAAAGTTTGAACAATGGTTGTAAATTTTCCTAGATTCAGGCTTGCAAATACTCTTCTGATAAATATCTATATATATATATATATATATACACACACACACATATATGTATATATGAAATAGTGATTTAAATGTATGAAGGGACTAAATTAATAAAAAAAAAAACCGGAATTAAGAAGCTTTTAATAAAATATTTGAGCACCTACAAGCTAAAAGGTATTAATATTATTTTTTTTAAATGTTAATAAATTTATTAAAATTGCAACTGTAATTCCATTCTTATAAGCTGAAATATTGTGTTGAGTTATATAAAGATTTGTTGCCTGGTTTGATAACAGTGGATATTGTTATTTTTTTGAGAATAAGTGACTGTTGGTTTTAGCAAAGGTTGTGCTTTCATAAATAAAAATACATGGGTAAATTTTAATTTAATTAATATTAGTCTAAATGAATCATGTTTATGGGGAGGGGTCAAACAACAGTCTGATAGCCCATTTTTTATCTTAAAAACTCATTCTGATTCTTTGAAAGAACCCAAAATATAATGGACACTTGGGAACACATGATGAACACTTCAGATGGAAATATAACATAGCCATAAGAAATACTTAATAATGATGACAAGCTTAGTATTCGTCTATATGCTTCAAAGTAAAAGATCTTGGTGTAATTTCATTGCAAAAAAAAACAATTTGATCATCCCACAGCATTTTTTCATCACTCAGAAATTTCACACTGTGGACAGCAGATATTTTTTTTATTCTTAATAAGAATTCTGTCTGTGGTATTTGTGCACATGTCGGTTGAAATCAGACTTGATCTTTTCTTTTTTTTAACTTTTTTTTTAATTTAAATATATTGATTTATTAATAATTATTAACCCGTGATTGTAAAAAGTTTTGCAATAAATAATAATACAATAAATAAATTTAAAACATCAGACGTTATTAGTGAAATAAAATTTTATGTACTTTTAAAAGTATGTTTATGTAATTTTATAGGCATTATTACCATATGTGTATATGTATATTTGATAAAACATCTGCTCATTTAATGATCAATTATATTAAAGATTATAATTTAGATTGTATTATTTTTGAATTTTCATGTTTAATTTCATTTAATTATTCTAGAATTTCTGTTTAATTTAAATTTTAAAGTTAACTACAGAGTGACTAAAAAATATACCATCACAAGAACAACATATACACTGAGAGATACATGCCCGATCTTTAATAAATTGCAATAAATTCTTATCTTATATTTCATTACTCTTCTGATGTTGTTGGACAATATTCTCATTAAGTAGGAGTTGGTCATCATTTTGTTTTTTGTTGCCACAATCACTCTTTGGTTTGATATACTTCTGATCTTAATTTGTGTACACATTCTCTAGTTTTCAAATTTTATATTCATCATCCTCTCTTAATCTTTTTATTCTTCCTTTTTTTTAACATTTTCTTCCTCTTTATTTTTATCATTTCTCTTAATTTTTTATTCTTCCCTTGTTTTTAACATTTTCTCCCTCTACATATTCATCTTCGTGTCATTTTTTTGAGATACATTTCTTCATGTTATTTTTCCTGTATGATTGTTTCTTTTTCATTATTTATTATTCTCCAAATAATCTAATAATAAATACTGAATATTTCATACCGTAAGGTCAAAATCAAAATTCGTTTTTATTTATATGACTCGCCAGTAATCTGAAACTTTTGTTAATCAACAATTCACGAAGATAGGAATAGTACTGATCTAATAATACGAGTAATAAAGGGACTTTTACTCTATTCTAATATTTCATGTTAATAAAAACTAATATTTTATGTTAATAAACTAATATATGTGATTATCCTCTTTATTAAAGAGTTGGAGAATTGTTTCTCATTTTCAAATGAAATAAGTCTAAATAAAATGCAGCAAAAAATGTATTTATGTAATTTTTATAGGCATACAAAGAAGTCATGTAGTGTCCACTTAGATTTTTTTTTAATCTTTAAGCAAGGAGGTCACCTACAACTGCTAGTGAAGAATAAATTGGTCATGGGTATATGTAAATTATGCTACAAATATTTTGTATAAAACTTGATCAGTAAAAATCTGAAACTGAAAAGTTCAGATATAAAATGCACATTTGCCTGTATGAGAAAGAGGGAAGGAAGTAGACAATAAAATTTCTAATATTTTTGTACAGGTGATTACCAAATATAATTAAAATTTCTATCTTCTGATAAATAGTCTATTTTTATTTGTATGTTATATTTATAGTTTTATTTTCTATATTTAGGTTTGAACTTATAGTAATACGTTTACAGTAATACCTTATGGTAGTTCCAGAGGATAAACTTAAAAAGAAAAAAAAAAGAGAGTTTTGCACATAGCAAAAGCAAAAGTGCTGCATTATTTTTAGTTGTGGGGATATCATAAACCAAAGAGTTATCGTAGAAGAAATTGCAATAAAATCTTAAGTACTTTTGATTTTTTACAGAAAAATAAGGCAGTGATATCAAATAGGGATCGACTTCGGGCAGAACTTGAACGTAAGAAAAGAAGATTGGAAATGCTTGAATCACAGCATGAAGAAGATAAGACAGAAATAAATAGGCTTCGTCATCAGTTAACAAACAGGTACTAATATAGCAGAAAAAAATTTTAAGAAAAGGAATTTGATTTGAATCAGAAATATGACATCTGATTACAATTATAATATTATGCAATGATTTTGCTTGTCTGTGCTTACCAACTTAGTCTTATTCTATTGTCAATAATAAATTAAAAAACCATTACCTTTTTTTTTAAAACTTTTTTAATTTTGTATTTATTTACTTATCTGCTTACAAGAAAAATAAAAATATTCCATAGTGAGTGTTTAAGTTAAATAAAAGTTGCAATAATTGGCATAAATCAATATAGTGCTAAGGTATACTGATTATTAATTGTATCTTTTACTACTGTGATAAAGATTGAAAACCACTTTTTGAGTGACCATACTTCTTCACTATAATGTCTTACATAATGTACAATTATACTTGTCTCATGCTTACAAAAATTTTTTTATTGATATCATGTTATAAAAAAAATTTACATTAGTCCTATAACATTTGAGTAAAGTTTAGCATTTAGGATATTTATGTATAATTAGTATTAGCATATTTTTAACATTAGCTTTATTTTTATACTGATATTTTCTCATAGGTATTTTCAATACCTATGAAAAAATACCATAGGTAGGTATTGAAAATTCTGAACAATCATTGTTGTTATTGCGATGATCACTGTTTAAGTACTTATTAGCAAATTCCAAAATTGCAAATAATAATTAATTGCATTTTTTATCTTTTCTTACAGAAATCCTATAGTACAGGTAAAAAACTTTGGTATAAAGAGTGGAACTATTTTCTGTAAAATAATCTGCTTTTTTATAAAACACTCAACATTTGTTGGTTCCTGAAAAGTACATTAGTTGTTTCCCCCTACATCACCTCCTAATATTAGTTAAGAGGTATGATATGAGCAAATGATTCGTATGTAACACTATATCGACTTCACCACAATTATTTTAACAATTCAATCACGGTCGTCAATTATAGTAAGAACATGATTCGTATAAATAACCAACACGATATAAGCCTTTTCACAATAATTTATTTAACACAACAAAACAAACAAACAACACTTAACAATGCTTAACAAAATCTATATGAAACAAATTTAAACTTCGCGCAGACTACAAGCAGCAGTGTAACCTTTGGAACATGTCACACAAATGAACCAATCCAGGTCGCTCGACCCGGCTTAATATATATATATATATATATATATTGTCACCCGAAGTTCAGAAAACACTAGAAATCAGTAGAAAATTCTATTTCTTTCTATTAAAAATATCTTCATTATTTATAAATACAATTAACTCTAAAAAATATAAATAATTACTTTGATTACAGAACTAAACTTTATCATTGTCAATTGCCAAATAAAAATCCATTCTTTAGTAAAAATAATAATTCAAGCAAAGATACAATTCTACTGTTACTAGTAGAATCTCGTACTCTCTATGAGTTTCTAGAGAGTTTGAAATCTGACCACACATAATAAAGACTGAATTATTTAAATACTATTAACATAGAAATGAAATATCAACAACATATTATTATTAAATATAGAAATGAAATATTAAAAAAATACCATTATTAAATATTATTAACATAACAATTTAACAATGTTTATTATCTTAAATAGTTATAAATTTATTTTGTGGACTTCAATATATATGGGGAGTTATAATAATTTTTATAAAAACCTTGTACTACAACAGGTAAAGTATGAAATATACTACTTCATCCTACCAGAATATTGCATCTAGATATATGGAAACAAATTCTATGCTCTGCCATAGCACAAGTTTTTTTCTCCTTAGCTTATAGTGTATTCAAAATCATATATTCCATATCTTAGCTCCATATAATAAATAATTATCCCTTTATCTAGAAAAAGGATTTATCTTCTTTTTTAATGAGATTAGTTTTTATTCTGTAAAATTAGTTTTACTTTAGCCCTAATTTTTTGATTATTGTAAAATTTATTTTATTTGTAATATTTAAAATGAGAAACTGTTTCGTTTGTTAGGCCTTCTCGGCCAGAAGGAGTAGCTTCAATTAGAGAGGAACAGCTTCAGAAAAGAATTAAGACACTTGAGGAACAATTAGCCGAAGCACAACAGCGTGAAGAGAAGGAGCAAGAAAGCCATCGATCCAAGGTGTGAGTTATTCTGAACCAAAGTTTTCTTATAACTTCTGTCTGTTGTTACATAGTATTAAATTTATTTTTCACTTAAAAATCTACCACCACATCTGTTGTGATGGATTAATGTATACTTTAATGTAGTTTAATAAATATTAGTTCACTGAAGAGAAACTAGGTATGCAAACTATATTCTTATCTTAGCTAATTACCCTGTAATTCAGTCTTAATGAAGAACATGATTGTAACATAATTGTAGGTTGAACCGACTGCAATTCACTTAATTTTTAATGGTACAGAGTTGTTTAAATTGCAAGGCTTAGTTTTAACTGTTGAAAGTTATCCCTCTTTCAGTGTGCTGAAGAAGTGGAAAGGTGGCAAGAACGCAAACGCTGGCAAACTACAAATGAAAAACTTCGTACACAAATAAAAACTCAGACAACTCAGATTGAAGCCCTGAAATCAAATCAACAGCGTTTGCGAGATACTATTAGTCGGCTAGAGAGAGATAGGAACACTTTGGAGTATAAGCTAAAGTCTTTGAAAGGTATGTGGGACTTTTTAAAAATATATAATTATAAATATTGAACAACTTGATGTGAGAAAATGACTCGTATGTAACACGATATCGACTTCCTCATTATTATTTAACAATATAATCATGGTCGCCATTATAGTGAGAACATGATTCGTATAAATAACCAACATGATATCAAGCCTTCTCACAATAATTTATTTAACATAACAAAACAAACCAACAACACTTACAACGCTTAACAAAATCTACATGAAACAAATTTTTAACTTTCGCACAGTGTAATCACTTGGAACTATGTCACACGAATGAACCAATCCACAGGTCGCTTGACCCGGTTTATATATATATATATACACCATTAGCCAGCGTCTAGAAATCAGTAGAAAATTTGATTTACTTCTATTACAAATATCTTCATTATTTATAAATACAATTAACAATATAAATAATTATTTTAATTACAAAACTAAACTTTATCATTGTCAATTGCCAAATAAAAATTCATGCTTTAGTAAAAATAATAATTCAAAACAAAGTTACAGCTTTACTGTTTCTAGTAGAATCTCGTACTCTCTATGAGTTTCTAGAAAGTTCAAAATCTGACCACTAGACAAAGACTGAATTATTTAAATACTATTAACATCCAAATGAAATAATATTAACAAAATATTATTATTAAATATAGAAATTAAGTATTATTAACAAAATACCATTATTAAATATTATTAACATAACAATTTAACAATGTTTATCACTTTAATTAGTTATAAATTTATTTTGTGGACTGCAATATATATGGGGAGTTATAATAATTTTTATAAAAACCTTGTACTACAACAAACTTTTTTTTGTATTATTAATCACTTTCTGAGAGATTGGTTGGTGAGCTGACTGGTATTGTCATAGTTTAACATTGTCATATAATTGTTTTAAAAGGGTATTACATCTAAATGGTTAACATAATTTATTATAAAATTCCTTCCAATCAACTTTTCTTAGTGCAGTCATTAAAAGACTTTGTAAATGTTGGTAGGAATAGTAGGTGAGCTCAATTATTCAAAGAATTTAAATGATGCTTGCCCACATCAGCTGGTACAGGTTTGATGACATAACTTTTTCCCACTTCTATTTAGATGCCACCCACCTACCCTGAGTTGGAGCAAATCCATATCCTTCACTTATTCTGACTTTGACTTCAACCTCACTCTGCAGTCACTGTCTTTACAAACTTTTACATCAAATTATGCCTTTTTTATTTGTGGTTTCTTATGCCCTAAATTCTGTATGTGGCTTTCATTCATAACTTTAATAACTATACCAAACCTGTAGCCCTGTCTGCTTTTATCTCCACAGTTCAGTTGAGAATGTAAAGTGCAGCCAGGTTTTGGGAGTTTCTGTCAGTTGTCAAATTCATTGTTGGTTGCAATTTGCATGATTTTTGGTTGTAATATCTTCCGTTGGTTCTGATTCCAAATGGGAAAATTAAACACTTGAGTGTCATGACTTCATATTCATCTAAGGACTACTAAACCCTGTAAAATCCTTTTGCTGCTTGGTGACAGTGGCACAAAATTGTTTTGGATCGAATTAACATGTGACTTCAGTGGTTAGGTCACTAGATGGGGGATCCTCTGTCTTTTGTACTTCATGAAGCAGATGATCTATCTAAGGATTTTTCTCCCGGAAGGGGTACAATATTATCATCTGCAGTATGATTATCATCAATAGTTTGCCAGTGCAACTCCTCGGTGTTATGACAAAGATAAAATGACAGAGCCGCACAAGGGTGTTATACATTAACATCTTTCTTCGGTTTGACACTTTGGAGTTTGAAATAACCCAAACAAAAGTGAATGTCACACGAGAAGAACATATTGGTACAGTGTCATATTATTCCTTTATGTATTCAGATGTGACTCTCACACACCATACATGCATCAATGTTTACCTTTTAATTCAGGTGGCAAAGCAGTTTTTGGTGATTTCCTGTTGTTGAAAATTCTGAAGCTGTTGTTGAAGCTTCTGAAAAGTTTTTCTTTTTTCTCTTATATATGGCAGGGGCAATTCTTTTTCTGTCCTAAAAATGATTCCTCTCTTAAACTCGTGTATCTCATATCTAATTCTAGTATAATAGTTAATACTAAGAATTCTTTCAATAAACAACAAATTATTAAGCAATAAATTCTAATGATATTAATTAACTGTCAACCTGATCTGGTCCATCTTCATAAAATATCAAATTTTGATTCCACCTATCCAACAAGCTTTAAGTTCCCTAACATTAATATTTCCATATAAATATATAATGCCTAAGAAATAAAATAAAGAAGTTAAAGTATTTCTTTTTTACATGACACCACATGTTTGTATGTTTTTCAGAAAATTTATTGACCAGAATAAAACTTGTAATTTCTAGCTTGCTGAATCTTTTTACAGAATTAAATGTAAAAATGGTGTTGTCAGTTTCTTTGCAGATAACAATTTTATATCTGAAGAAAGTTATTACAAAGAAATTGAAAATTCTAAGATGGCAGTCCAAAAATTATTCATTGGATGGATTGTAACTATCTAAATTAAAATATAGATAAAAAGGGTTATGATTACTGATTTTATGAACAGAATTGCCATTAATGATTATAAGATTGTATTTCTATTGGCCATAAACAAAATTTCTATTAAAGCAAAATGTTCCCATGGTCCTAACAATGCAACTTTACTTCCTACTACACACAAGAGTTGCTGAACTTTTTACATTATACACATATATCACATCACTTATACTACATAAATTACAACTTATACCTGAACATAGCAACACAACAACTTCGTGCACTGTTTCTTCTTACACTTACACTCAGTGGTGTTGCAGCAACTTATGAAATGCATCTGTAACCTAAAGTGGAAACTGTCATGTTGATGGGTGAATGGCTCTAAATAATGAGTCTCAATTTATGTTCTCTAGGAACCAAGATGAACCCAATAATAGGGTGCAGCCCTAGCTCAGTATGCACTTGCGTACATCTAACATTTAGAAAGCCAAGACAGCCTGCTGTTCCTTGGTGGAACAAAGCCTGTAAAAGTGCACTAAGGGATCATCGCAGAACTCTACATTAATGCATTTGCTCTGCCTGCTTCTTCCAGAATGCAAGAGCTATATGCCGACAATTGTTTTTGTTGCTAAATATGAAATCATGGCTGAATTATGCAGATACAATTTCTTGGCACACCATCATTTGTTGTATGGAGAAAGGTTCAGGCCAATGTGGATCACTACAACCTTCACAGCTGATTGGACTGGAAAAAACAGCATCCTCATAACGATGCCAGTTGATGGAGCGAACATGTTTGAAAATACATTTGTCAGTTTCACTTACCATCATATTGTCCTGAGGTTATCGGGTATAAGTTGCTGGTAGAAAGTGTGCCATTAGATGTTAAAGATTCGCAAAATGTATTAACATTCCATTTTATTTTTTTTTTTTTATGTGCTAAGTTATACTTTGGAACAAATTTCTACGACACGTCCCCTGGGAATGATAATATCAAGCTCAGTGTCTTACCTCCTGGATATTGCATTATGACATCTTTTGTCTATTTACAATAAAATTTGACATGTTTTTCCAGATTCCTGGTCAGATGAATTGGTGATTCCCGAATTGAAACCTGATAAAGATAAATAATGCCCCTCAAGTACTGGTCAAGATTCTCCTATTTGGACCAGTACCCATGCAAGTTGATGGAACAAATGGTAAACTGTTATCTTGAGTGGTACCTTGATAAAAAAGCTCTAATTGCCTCTGAACAATGGGGTTTCTGCTAAGATAGATCATCTATCGATCTTACAGTTGCTCTTGAATCAGTTATTAAAGATGTCTTCCTACTCTGTCAACGCCTTGTTGCTGTATTGTTTAATATGCAAAAAGCATGTGACACTGCTTGGAAGAGAGGAATCTTAAATTAATTGCATAAATGGAGTATACAAGGGAATCTCCTTTCATTTATCAGGATTTCCTCATTAGTTGATACTTTCGAGTTTCAGTTGAACGATGGTATCTAAGAATTTTACACTGGAAAGTGTTACGTTGTTTATAAATATTATAACAATTTGCATGTGGAAAACGTATAAGTGTTTGTTACTTGTAGATGATTTTTCAATTTACATTGCTTATAGAACAGCAGCTACTGCCAAGAAGAGGCTCCAAATTAAAATAACCCACTTGAAAAAAAAATTGTACAATGATTGGATTCACATTTTCCCTGAAGAAAATGAAATGCACATTTGCTTTTTCCAGTTCAGGAAACATGTTGATCCCAACTGTTTTTATATGGGAAACCAGTTGAACCGTGGTTAGATTTTTAGGGTTGTGGTTTAACCAACCACTGATGTAGTTAACTCATAAAGAAGCTGAAGGTAAAATGTATAAAAATGTAAAAAAATGACATGCTGAGCATTTTATCTAATAGTCGGGTGCTGGTTGAGTATGCATTTTGCGCTTCTACTGAGTTCTGGTCTGTTCCATATAGCCTATGGTTACATGGCTTATTCATTTGTACATGCATGTTCATTGTAGTCCATCATTCATTTGTCCACCATGCAGCAGGTACATTTCGTCCAACCCCTATAGTAAGTCTTCTAGTAGACTGTGATGAGCCATCTCTTTGATGTAGAAGAAACCAAATGATCTCCTATGTAGCCATACATACATGGCTAAGAAATGCCCTTACATTTTTTTTTTTTCAATATAACTTTTAATTAAACCATTAACAACAAACAAAATTGTTTTGTGTTCTTTATACACAGTCCATATTTAGCAAAAATGAAAGGGTGAATGTAATTTATCTGAAAAGAATTCTTTATAAACAAGTTATGATTTATAACTTCTGTTAAAATACTTTGATAGTAACAAGGTGCAAGTCAAAAAATAAAATAAAATCAATAAAAAATAATAATATAAAACAAACAAAAAAAAAATCAAGAATTTTTGATAATTTTTAATAACAAAAAAATAAAAGTAATATAAAATAATTTAAATCAACTAAATTAAGTATCACAAAAAAAATTATTTAGAAGAAAGTTCAGTAATTCTATGTATACAGCCCAGTAAAGAAAATGTGGTTTAAGTGGTTTGAATTTTTATAAGAGTTTAATTATTTTTTGTTTTTTTAGTTCCATATTATTCTAAAAGTAAATTTCTTCTGGTATTTTTTTATCTCTGCTTTTTGTTTTTATAATATAAGATATATAGTTTAATTAATTTTGGTTAATTTGAATGTTTTATTTTTGGTGGTTTATTGGGTTTATTTTTTTTTTTTTTTAGTCGTTTGTTTTTGTGTCTTTATTTTAAAAATAAAGATTCATTGTGCAGGAATTAAAAACTCATAAAAGTCCTTACAGTTGATACAGAAATGTCTCCCAGCTGTTAACACTAACTAATAGCCAAAGTATACTAAAGAAAATTATGGATATTTAATTGTAAAAAGTATGATTTTTCAGATGGAACAATATATTGTGTGATGTGGAGCAAATGAACAGTACCACTTATTCTAAGATGGGGTGATCAAACTTTCCCATACAGGGAATCTATTTTCCATACAGAAAATAAATTTTCTGTCTGATAATAGTTTCATTAAAAATAAGATTATTGTAATAATATGTTAATTTAATATTTTACATAAATATCTGCAGATCATATTCATTAACAAAAAACTTCTGTTAAAATGACGTATATATATATGGAAGCCAGTAACATGCTACAGTTGGTTCAAAGGAAAAAGTTAATTAATACTCACATTAAGGGATTGGCAGCATTTAGTTCAAAAATAGTTTTAATTCTTTCTGTGACCAGTCCAATTCATCTTTTATTTTTAAAAAAAACTAATAAACAGCCACTATTGGTATTAATTTTTTTCACCTTGTTGAACAAAAGATTTTTTTAAAGGAAATTGATGTAGATTCAGATTTCATTAGAAAATAAAATATTTAATTTTTAGTTTTAAAAGAAATTTAAGAAAATTGATTAAATGTTTCCAGATTCACTGCAAAAAAAAATTAAGAGTTGATCCCAAACCAGTTTCACTGCATATATATAATGGTTATCTGTTTTTTATTTTTTATCATTTAGTGTAATCAGTTTTATAAGGATATTCCAAGTAACAATAATGTGAGACTTAACTGAAGAAAAATTTTGAAGAAGCATTAAATTATATTTCGCTAAATAATCTTTTATTTATGTCCGAATTAACTCCTAATAGCAATTTTTAAGTATTGTTACAGAATATTAACTTTTTTAAATATTGAATTAAACTAATTGGTATTATTTTATTTTCTATTATTAAAATTATATGCCTTTAATAGAACCTATATTAAAACATAATATAATGATGCATAATTCAATGCATCATTAGTTCATTAAAAAAAGCTACAGTTTTTATTTTTTTTTTATTCCTTTTTTTTATTACATATTTACATATTCTTGTTTCAAATTAGAAAAACAGAAGTATTATAAGTTTTTATTTATAAGTTAATAAAAAGTGTTTTAATTAAATTTAAAAATAGTGAGTTCAGATTGTTTTAATGGATTAGTTGAATTATTACAATACTTATTTCATATTAAGGTAATCATTTGTGGTTTTGGGAAATTATTATTTTTACCTTTATTCTTGAGTTTTTCTCATTAAAAATAGTAAAAATGATTTACAACAATCTTGATATTTAATATTAAGTTAATGGGTTTGTCTGTTCTTATTTATAAAAAAAAAAAAAAATAATAATATCCTAAGACTTCTGAAAATTTATTTATAATAATTTTTAAAAAATTATATTATTTATTCATACTTTTTTTGTCATATATTTCTTCATATTAGGTAATAACTAGATCTTTACTATGAATTTTAAATAATATTTTAGTTTATTATTAGTGGAATTTCTTAAATAGAATGCATACATTTCAAAGGAGTTATTTTTATTTTGCTAATCAGCGATATGCCATCAGTAAAGTTATTATAAATAAACATCCATTTTAGAGAGCAAAAAACATCAAGTCTGTTTATTTATTAAAGATTTGAAGATATGTTAAATCTTATAAGCAGTTTTCTTTAAAAAAGCTTTGATGAAGAGGAAATTTCTATACTAAAAAATCAAGAATTGCTGAGTTAGAAATACTTTAAACTGGTCTCCTCTAAAAATGTGACTTTCTGTCCTTTTTGTCTCGGCTACAGATATTACCATGTACTCGTATTTGCAGATTGTAGTAAAATAATGGAAGCAGTGTGAATTGCATTTTGTCATTATACATAGTACTTAGTGTAACAACATATTTTTCTTTCATCACCTCTAAACCATATTCACTTCTAAATTGTAAAACCTTTTCTAATCCCATTATTTATTTTTTTTTTTAGACTTGAATGTATAAATTTACCATTTGAACATTTAAAACTACTTCGATTCTTCATAAATATATTTGATTTTGTTTTGTTTTTAGAATTTATTGTTTAAGGTTTGTTTACTTTTTTAGGATCAGCAGTAACTCAAACCCTAGTCGAAGAGCTGGAAAAAGAAGTAAAGCAATTAAAAGCTAGAAATGAATTATTAAAGAAAACCAGTGAATTAACATCAGGTTCTGCTTCTCTTTCTGATGTGATTGAATCTCAGCAACGCAAGATAGAGGCTCTGCAGTTAGCCCAAAAAGTATATTATTTTTATTTACCGATAAAATAAATTTCAAGTTTTTCTACTTAGGGCTGCTGAAATGTTTTATCATAATTTTGTGAGAGAGAGCATAGATCCAACTTCCTTTCATATGTAGTTTTGTGTTTAAAACAGTTGCAGGATTCTTTCGGTCATCTCTTCTCAATAATCATTGATAAAATAGTTGTTAAAATCAGGCAATTTTTTTCAATTCTATGCCACTACAGTTTCTATTTAGTCTTTCAATTTAAGTTTCATTCATTTTGGAGGTTCTAGAGGTAAAAAAATTGATTTATTTTTTTGTATGCAGTTATTTTATTCTAAATTTATAGAACCATGGATGTGGTCAAAATGACATTGACTTTTGTGAATAACTGATGCTTTTAGACAATGATTTAAGAATATTTAGGTTGTTTTTTCTCTCATTAGTTGGATTTTTGTAAAGAATAAAACAAATTGAAGAAATATGCATGTGTGTATATTTATTTTAATGTGAAGACACATTTAATAATGTACATATATAATAAAATATTTATAATTAAAAAAAAATATATATATATATATATAAGTGCAATACGGAAAGGAATGAAGGCCTTATATCTTTACTTTTTAATTGAAGTAGTTAAAAATGTTTGTATGAAGTATAAGTGATATTAATGAATTAAGTATGAGTATAATACTTATTATGAAGTATTAGAGTGAAGTAAATATACAGTGGTTTTTAGCATTAAAACATTGGTAGTAGAAAAGCTGGTAAAACAAATGGTGAAATCATTATCACAAAGAATATTGAAAATTTGGTGGGTTGATAAAATTTAAAGTGAGGAATTTTAAGAGAAGCTTTAAAGACAAGATCATGTCAGAACCTTCTGCAAAGGAGTACTCTGTGAATATACTAAGATGAAGTATTAGTGATTTGTGTAGTGAATAAATCAGTAAAGAATATAGATTATTTGAATATAAGAAGCAGTTAATCAAGATCTAGGAGGTATCGTGAAACTAGGAATTGAACATAGAATAGAAAAAATAAAGAAATTCATTGAATCAGTCAAACAACTATGACAAAAACAAACCTGTTAACAATAATATATCACATAATATGCAATGCTCTCTCTGCTATGTTCTTTTCCATGATGTACATTAACTTTTATAGTCAAAAATATATGAAACATTTGTTTAAAACTTTATAACAAAAAATTTTATGATGTAACAAAGGTTTTAATTTTAATCTTTTATTCATGCTTGTTGTAAGTAGAAGATGAAATAAATGAATTTTGTAATGTGATAAAATTCATATCTTTTTACACACTCATGAAACTCAACATCAGAAAACTACTTGAAACATATTATTATTATTATATTTAAATTTTTTATATTTATTTTAAAGGTACTTTTTTTGTATTACACATATATCATTAATAATTTATGTATGACTCCTTGGGTTTATTCTCGCTATATTTATTTAAAAATTTGAAAACATACCCACCCTAATCAGACTTGTTTTTATGATATGCATGTTTAGTTACAGTGAGTACAATGAAAATAAAATCTATGTTGGAGAAGATTGAAACTGTATTACTACCGAACCTGAAAACATTTACACAGCCATCTTATAGGGCAACAATTATAATCGTACTTTTTTATTAATGCATGTTTAATTTATTACTGTTTTCATGTTTTATTAGTTACAATTAATTTTTATTTATTTAATATTAATAATTCAATGAATAAAGATTGCAAAAATAAGAATTTTAATTTAGATGTACTTTTCAACTAAAAAATCTTAACTATTGCTTGAATGTTTATTGTATCTGTATTTACACTAAATTATACGTACAGTTATTGTAAAAAAACTTTTTTTTGTAATATTTAGAATTTTCAGATTTTTTTTTGTATAATATTTTCATTGTTAATTGTACTATTATTATTAAAACTGAAGTTGAAATTTGCATTATATGTCCTGTTCCTACACAAGTTTATATTCTTCTCTGTCTTCATTGGAACAGTCACTTTCACTACCATAGTCTAGATGAATGATAAATTCATCCATAATTTCATAAATTAGTGGTTCTGTGTTATACTCAGTTTGTTTTATTTTTATATATTTCTTATGGTTTCCAGTCATCCTTATTCACTTCATTCATTTTCCTCTCAGTTAATTTTTTAATATCTGACATTAAAAATGTTATGTTATTACTACCAACATGTCTCTTCAGAGCCAACCATATCATCTTGATTGGATTTAAGTTGGAATGATAAGATGGAATCTCAGAACATGATGCCCACATTTTTTAAGTCATCAAAATGGTACTTTATTATTGAATTTTATCTAAAGTAAAGACCGTTTCATTGTAAAAAAATTTATTCTGAAAACTTTATAAATATTTTTTATTTTTCCTAAACTACATACCTTATACTACTTCTCTACATAATTGCTACATGAGTTAAGACATTTATCGTAGTGATACACCAGCTTCAGTATACCCTTCAGTGCAATTAGCCACTGATTAACAGCATTTTTAAGGTCATCGTCGCCCACAAATTGCTTACCACTCAAAAATTCTTTCAATTTCCCAAACAAATGTTGATAGAAGGAACTAAGTCCTGAATGTATGGTGGGCGTTCATAAATGTCCCATCCAGATGTTCTCAATAAATCACATGTCAGACCTGCAACAAGTGGTAAGTCCTGAATGTATGGTGGGCGTTCATAAATGTCCCATCCAGATGTTCTCAATAAATCACATGTCAGACCTGCAA
>JAAAKQ030169808.1:37776-53023 GCA_010016005.3 Zanna intricata
CAAGTGGATTATGTGTGCATTATCGTACAGCAGGATGACACTGTCAATAAGCCGCCCATATCACCAATTTTGAATGGCATGTTGTAACTTGCGTAAAGTTTCCCAGTAGGTTTGTGCAATTATATTCATTCCACATGACTTGAAATCAAATCAGCAATATGCCAAACCGATCCCAAAAGACAGGCCAACAATTTGTATCCAAATGGCTACCTTTGTTCACCAACTCTGGTAGGTGGTTGAGGATGATGCCATTCACTGACTGCCGTTTTCTCTCTGGCATATAATACAAAATCCTTGTTTCATTGCAGGTAACATCTGAATTAAGGAACTCATCATGTTTTTCTGTGTAGAGCATCAAGAATTTCAAAGCAGATCCCATTCGCATTATTTTGTGATGTTCCAATATGATGTGCGGCACCCAACATGTACAGACCTTTCTGATGCCTAAATGGTCACAAACAATGCACCTGATAATAGAAAACATCAGAAAAATATGGGCCAGGTTGGAAATCACTGAGTAATGATCTTTTCTAATTTAATCATCGACCCATTCCAACAAGTCCTCGATGATTATTGAGGGCCTCCCCAAATTTTCATTGTTGTGCACATTAATTCTGCTATTTCTAAACCTTTCACAGCATTTTTGGACTATTCTTTCATTCATTACATTATCTCCACATACAGCAACCAACTGCCTATGAATTTCAGTCGGCTTAACATTCTGATGGTTTAAAAAACATATTATTCCATGTATTTCAAAGTTGGCGGCAACATCAATTTTCCTATTCATTTTACAATGTAATAATTCACACATAATCAAAGAAACTATGCGAAAACTTACAGACAACAGTGCAGTGTGTACAATAATAACTGGCCATGAATGACACAGGTTCACCAACCTTAAGAAGAGAAATTTCCCAGCGGTCTTTACTTTAGAGATATCTCCCATCTATTAAATATTTTGTTATATTCTAATTTTCCTAACTTACTAACTTCTTTCTTTGTAATATTGTATAAATTATTTTAATTATTTTTATTTTTAATTATTTCACAAACTTGGCTATAGAGTTATTTTATTCTTAATTATGAAGTAAATTCTGCCATTGCAAAAATTAAAAAAAATTCACTAACAAAATTGAAATAACTAACAAATTAATTATTACACATAACACATTAAGTATAACACATCACACGTTGCAGAAGGTAACAACTATATCAATATACCCACTATACTAGTTAGTGATTACACAGTTTTGATCAAGAATGATTTAATTCTTATTGATCAAGAATTGATCAATAAGAACAGTTAATGAGCTTCATGTAAACTGATAACAATAGGAACAAGTCAAGAATTGAACTAAGTCAATTTATTGAAAATGAAAAGTAAACATTAGTATTGAATATTAGTCAATGCCAAAATAAAATCACTTAGCTATTCTATGAGTATGTATAAAATGACTAAGCTGTTAACAAATTACTGTGGTCAACATAAGATTTGGAAGGAAGTAGAATTTCTATAAAGTATTGTTTGCTAAATCTGGATATGTATTCCAAAACAATCCACTATGTAACTTTCTTAAGTTACAACCCCATAAATTTATCTGTTCCATCATTCATGTAACAAACAATACAAATAAGTTAGTATGTCTGTATGTTTGCTTATTCACATCCGATTTATATTGTGATATTCATATATAGATCTGTATTTGACGCATAACAATCAAATGATGTCATTTCATGTCATGTGTAGACCTGAAAGTCATTAAAATGATGAGGAGTAATTCAACATGATGAAATTTTTTCAGTATGAGTTCAACTCTTGGTATTTACCTTTTATACATGGTATTTATCACCTCTATACGTAAAAGTAGGTTTGATGAAGAATCTTGTAAAAGCATTAGATAAAGATGGAGATGGCTTTAAATATTTACCTGAGGTTTATTTGACAATTAAGTAAAAACAAATTAAAAGAGGGAATATTATTGGGCCACAAACAAGAAAATTAATTCATGAAAATATATTTGACAGCAAACTGAATCCTAAAGAACTAGTTGCATGAATTTCATTTAAAGATGTCGGTACTGGTTTTCTTGGAAACAAAAAAGCTGAAAACCATGATCAGCTTATAACTGAACTCTTAGTGAACTACAAAAATTTAGGCTGGAGAATATCATTCAAAATGAAAAAATTCATTTTTTACATTCTCATTTGGACTTTTTCCCTTTAAACTTGAATGATATCAGCGATGAACAAAAAGAAAGGTTCCACCAAGATATATTGCACTTGGAACAACATTATCAAGACAGATGAGATGAATCTGTGATCATTGATTACTGCTGGATGATAAAAAGAAGACTTCACTGAATAGAAAAGAAAAGTAAGAAAATAGAAATTAAGATAAACATAAATATCTGCAAAATAAAGGTAGGAATTATAATTGTAATTATTATAATTTTTTTATTCTATTATATAAGAAGTTCTCAATATTTTAAAGGGTCATAACTAAAAATCTGAGGTGATGAATAAAAACTGATTTCATTTTAAGATTCAGCATAAAAGATACATTCTAATTTGCCACTTTTTTCTTGGTTCCAAATTTTTTTTTTGGTGACCTGTGTTATAATTTGTAGAATATAAACCTATTATTTAATGATGTTTATTTCTATAATCATCAACAAAACTAATACCTATTATAAGTGTATATAAATATAATATAAATGAAATATTTTGACAGCCTTTATTCAAATAAAATGGTAATTTATATTTATTTTAAGACTCATGTGATGGAGGGAGTGTAATGATAATATATTAATGCAAGTATAAACTCTTTTACTTTAAATAGTAAGAAATATAAGTATGCTAAATATTTTTAAAGTAATTATTGTCTGAAATAAAACAAAAAGGACAAATAAAACAAATAGATTTTAGTTTTGGAAAGAATTTTTGCTATTTATAATTAAACATTATGTATTGCAGAATACTCTTGTTTATGAATTAGTGTAATGTTATGAGAAGAGTAATATTATGTCCTACACAGCAACTATGTTCCTCGTGTAAGCAAGCTTTTATTTTCATTGTAAGCACTATAAATTATTATATCAGACATAAGCAAAGATTAACACAAATAATTTCATTTTACTTCTATCACTTTCTCATGTATAAGTTTGATATTTTATTTCTAAATTACTAACTGGAAAAAATTCTAAAGTCATTCATTCAAAGTTGCATGGTTTGTAATTATCTCTACTTAATTTTTTTTTCAAACAGAAAATTTTTCTGTGCTTTTGATAATATTAGTTTTATTAAACTATATATTAAAAAATAACATTGTGATAATCATACCTATAACAAGTTGTTAACCTCTAACACTATATACCATTAATGATTATAGGGTGAGTCAGCGCTGGCAGAAGAGGTTGAACGTCTGCAGGAAAGGAAGAGTCAGCTACAGAAGATAAATTTAAAATTAGAAGGGGAAAACCTTAAATTAAAATTAGAACTTGAAAAGTTCAAAACTCATCAGAATGATTCGTAAGTTGTGAAATAAAAATTTATGCATCTATTACAAGTTAATAACGAGGATCTTTGACCTGTTTCACATTGATCAACTTCAGGACCAAAAGAAAAGACCCAGAAGCATGCATATTTGTGTCTTAACTGTAGTATGACTGTAATACAGCAAAGTCTGTACTACAAACTGAGATAGATTATGCATTGCCACTCTTAGTGCAGTCCTCAGCTGCCACACCAGATCTGTTCCTAAAGTAGAGTAGTTCCCAGCAGTTGATAACTCCCTTCAGAGCTTCCATCCTTCATATACTGAAGGGTAGAAGCTCAGCTTGAGCAAAGTAAGAAGTGCATTGTAGTGGGGGTCGTCTGTACCCAAAATTTACACCGGATTTTAGGTTCATCCCCTCACAAAGATCCATTCCTGTTGATATAAATCTGTAATGTGTGGAAAAGGTTGACATGCACATCCTTAAGTGACACTCATTGTATTCTGAACATTGATCTACAGCTGAAATGCATTGGTTGGATGCCACTTAATCTCCCTTCATAAGATTTGAATAAAAAAAATGATAGCCTGTGTTCTCCCAAGATAAATGCTAAAGTTGCATATCATATAAGAGAAGTTTGGTGCTTCTGGAGGTATGTGTATATTGTTGCACAGGGGAACCCACAAAAATGCATTCTCCTTAATCCATCTTTAGTTGAACATCAACATAATTTGGTTTCATCTTTTCTATCACTTTCTCACCAAGTAAATTTCTGCTGGATCCTGGGAAATGATCATGTGAATTCCACAACCAAGAACGCATGTAGTCAACCATCCTTTACTACCCGTGTTACTACATGCGATTTTATAAACTATGTAAAACTCACTCTTCGCGCAAAGTGGCAAAATGGCTGGACAGCTACAGTTGGTTACAAACTGTGGTATATTAAAGATTCTGTGTTGCCATGGATACCTCATGCAGATAAATTCATTGTGAGGAAGTGGTCCTCTGTTGATTGCAGATAGGACATATGAGAGCTACTCATGGGTATCTCATGCGCTAGTATGTACATGATGTAACTGCTGCCTGACTGTGTGCCACATCCTTGGAAGTGCATTCATTATATGTGGCCTTGCATCGTAAGTTTAAATTATCCAGGACTGTTTGCCAAATCTTGGGTAATGATAATAAGGTTTTAGATTGGATGTTTCAATTTTTGCATCATACTGGTCTTATACATACAATTTGAATTTTTTACTTAATGTTTTTGTACTTGAAACATTTTTAAAGTGTCAGTTTTTATGTTTTTGTGTCTGAGAAGGGCCCTTTACACCTTCTCAGATTTTGTTAAGTTTTATATTTTAGTGTTAGTTTTTAGTTAAGTTTATTTTATGTTTTAAGTTTCTGTCTGTGATATTAGTATCAAGATTTACATGATAATAATTTTCAGATTTAGCTATATCTTGTATTTGTTATTACTTAAGTTTTTGGTTATACTTCGGTTTTAATCTAATATTAGGTTTTTTTCATTTTAGTTTTCTTTGTACTGTTGGTTGTGGGATATTCTAGTGATATTACTTTTCAAGTTTTTCTAGTCGTATTTCAGTTTTACACTGGTTTTGGATTTTGGTTTGCTTGTCTTTAATTTTAGTACATATTTTATCTGGGCGATGATGACGCCATAATGTTTTTCACCCCTAAAAAAAAAAACATAAAAACTTTTCTATTGCACAGCCCTTTTTTTAGTCTGTCCTTTCAGTAATGTATTTCAAGTATTATATATCAAGTAATGTATCAAGTATTATATTTGATAGATTGATTCTAATTGTTAGCAGTCACATTAAAACATTTTCAGTGAAATTTTAATATAAACCGTTTAAAGGACATCAATCTGTATTCATCAAATTCTTTCATTATCAAAAAAGCTCTATAAAATGCCTTAATTGTTTTAGAGAGTAAAATTTCAATATAAACTCAAAGAAAAAAGAAAAATGCTCAATAAGAGTTTTACTCCTAAATCACAATTCAGTTTTTTCATTGGTTAAAAATGAATATGTTTTTAAAAATTTTATTAAGGTTATGAATATTTATCAGCTTGTTTTCTAGAAATAACATATTGTTAATAAATGAGTCATTAGATACATTGTATTTTTACATTTTTAGTGAATTTACAAAACTTTCTGATTGAAAGGTAAGCCTTTTTTTATTATGTAGTATTTATTTATTTATATTTTTGTTTATGTAAATGGTCAAATCTCCTGGGATGATTAAATAAATCTTTCCATAAATTTATACCATAATATTAAGTCTCCTATTTAGAGTTACTCAAAAATTTGACTAGAATTTGATCCTCATTAGATTATGCTTCACTTTAGTCTTATTTTGTATTTAATGAAGGAAAGCTGTGAAAATTAGAGGTTAATAAGTCTTTTACAAATTTCCAAAACTTTAGATTAAAGTGTTGATGTATAATTTAGCACATAAACCACAAAAATTCACAATTAATAAATTCAGTTGATGACAATGAGATCTTTTAAATCTGGAACAAAAAACAGAACCCAGAGCTTTTAAAAATGTAGCATAAAAAAATGTCTAATGTGATAAAACATTTATTAAAGAATAAACAAATGTTCTGTCAGAACATTGAAAGTAATAAATCAGAAGGTATAAAAAATAATTTAATGGAAATTGATATATTTTTAAAAAGTTATCATGCTTGCAAAAACTTTATACTTAAAAATTTTTAAATAGATTATAATAAACTACCAGTCAGAGTTTGAAACTTGCTTAAGTTTCAAATATTAATAAAATAAACTGTATGAAAACAACAGTTGAAACAACTTCCTCTGTTCTGATTGATTTATCTAAGAACAAGTATTTATAATTTGATGTTCACTGCATTTAAAATAATGTGTCATGTTATGTATACATATTAATTTGCATTTTAAAAAGTATATATTGCTGTTAGTGAGCAATCATTAAAATCATGTCAGATAATTAATCCGTTTTTGGCATTACATTATTATTAGTAATACATTAATATATAATAAAATAGAAATATTTTATAGATAAGAAAGCCTATCTTCTCTTCCCAAGTCGTTCTCAAGACCATTTATTTATCACCTTAAGGTTCTTTAATATGCCTTTTTTGTAAAGGAAGTTTTGATAGATTTAATGCATTCACTTTTGTCATTGTTTTAAACATCTCAATACTATCAAATGAAATTGCATCATTAAGCAAAAACTATTGATCAGCAAAAACTAATTTATTGAATGTGAATTAATTCAACTATTAGAATTTTAGTGTTTCTTCACAACTTTAAATTTCCAAAATCCTGATTCATGAGATCTTCCAAGTAATGTCGAATTTCCCATTTTTTGTAACAGTTTTTCTAAATTAATAATCAATTTAATTTAAATTTATAAAGATTATTACTTTGAAATACAAGTATTACAGTTCAACTAGATTAAAACAAGCCAAATTCTAAACAGATTGATACAAAAATCTTCTTTTTTTTGGATCAAAAGCAAGTCCTAATCACACTCTTTTTAAAATCAATCTGATTAAGGGAAGTATCCTTTTGTAAAGGTTTAAACTTTATTGTTCAGTTATTAGTTTTTTCAAAAATGGTTGGTTAAATTGGGAACTAGTTAGATTGTTTAGATTAAATTCATTTATGGTTAGCTTTTTGAATCGTTACTGAGATAGGACTTATCAATAGAAACAAACCCAATTTAAGTGTAATACTTTTCTTTTAATCAAAACAGATTTCCAGTTCCCCTGGGCAAAGGTCAGAAAATCAAATAACATTTCAAATTGTATTTGGTGAAAAGTAATTCTTTTCTGTATGTTCCTCTGTCCAATAATAAGAAAGATTCAGCAGTAAGGGACTGATTTCCAACTCTGAAATGAATAGGCAATATATATCAACTGATATCCCTGCGTTTGTACATTCAGATATCAATTGGACTCTTTTCTTTTTTACTGAAATACATACATCTGAAATACATCCATCTGAAATACATCCAGTTTTCCAGAATACTAATATTTTCGTGATAATATTTCTTTTCCATGTTTATAAAAGCCCAAAGAAAAACAACATTTATTAAAAACAATTGCCCAGAATCATTTTGAAGAATTTGTAGTGTATCTATTAGAGACCAAAGAATTCCAACTGTCCAGTCTGAGTGCTATCATGAAAAGTGAAAATTCTTATTTCTGCTTATAAAATATATATATATATCAAATTATAAAGAAGTTAAAGATAAAACATTTACACTGGGGATGCCAAAATGTATAAAAGTTCTTTTATTAAAAAGTAATATCTTATTTTATTTGTTACTTTACATACCACTTTTTATGTAGATCACCACAAAATCAAAAATGCTTTTTCTTAAATCAAAAAATTAATTTTGTTACTATTTTTAGTTTTTAGAGCAATTTTTTTATGCAATTTAAAAAACTAACTACAGTAATAATTTAGAAGAAATATATATTGCCCTATGGTTAGTAAAATATGAAATGCAAAATTCAATTCAACAGTGTGGAAAATTGTTACTTTCGTTTATTACAACTTTTTTAAAAAAATATTTAAAAAAATGGAAAATTTTTACTGTGAATTAAAAATAATACAACATTATTATATTTCAAAAAAATCTTCAAACTACGTAATTTTAAGTATAACACGAATGAGTATTACCGTATTTCTAAAAATGGATTAGGAGCACTTCTTTTGAATCCCAAAATAATGTAAGCATATGTGAGAGCATAAACTGGAATCTGTTGCCTGAAGCTAAGGAAGGATGTTTCCATTGAATTGAATCATGCTTTGATTCAGTATTACAAGCTCATTCGATTAGTCTTGTGTTCCACAGTCAGTTGTCTGAGCACCCAGCATGGGCACATACTTCGGAAATTCTATTTAAACTATATTACATAGGCAGCTAAACCACCTGAATACCATATTGAAGTTAGTGTAATTACCATATTATTTATTTGTTTTTGTTACTTATCTTTCAACTGAAACAATCTTCTCCATATGATGCAACATTATTTCTGTTACAATATGAGCAGGACAGCACAGTTGGTCTTCAATAAATTTTGGCTGTTGGTGAGAGAATTTATAACCTAGTTTTGCAGTGCTTTTTGTAACAAACACTTTTCACCAAAAATAGGAAACGGTTCCTTATTAACAAACTTTGCATGAAGCAGTTTATTAAAATAATTATTATTGTACATAACTGTGGTACAGTATTGTGGTAAAGTAGTATTGTATATTCTGCATATAATATGAGTACATACTTAATATGAGTGTGAATATATTGCATCTATTTTTGCTCACAAAAGTATCGTTTTTGCTCACAGAAGTGTATATCTAGTAATTTCAGAGTATACAAGAAGACAATAGCTTGGGAAATTAAAATTTTTATTTTAATTTCAAACATCTTCAAGACATTTATATTTGTAATTCATTTATATCTGTATCAGTTAACCTCATTGCATTCTCTAGAGAGGGGTAAACTGGCTCATTAGAGTAATAAAAATGTTAGATGAAAAGTGTTCTAAAATATGTTATAACATGCTTGTACAGTTGGATGATTCTCGTAATTACTAAATCTAATTGAGCCTCTTTAATGAAAGAGTAGTATTAATGTTTATTAATTACAGGAAGAAAGATGGCATGTAATGGGGCAAGCATGAAACTGGTTAATGTACTACTTCCAAGAATTTCTTACCAATGATGATGTCAAAAGACTTGTTATATCAAGACCCTGTTATGATAACTTGCATTCAAATGACTGATTAATTATCTTATAATTTTTTCATAAAGACATGATGCATTACTCAGTTTCATTAGCATGGTGTACTTACATGGGAAGGAAAGCATATATATTTACATAGCAATAATATGAGTCAGGCCAGCACTTTTGCATTTTATGTTTCCACGTTTAATTCTGTGTTTTCCCTTAAAATTATTATTTTAAAAATCTTTAACACATCTGGAATATCTTGCCTGATGGTGAGGAAAGAAGTTTCCATTGGACTGAATCATGCTTTCATTGAGAGAGGTGATGATGCTGCATAGTTAAAGCCTTATAAGTTTGTCTTCTTCATTGACATACTCAGATAGATTTTACTAGCCTATTTGATTCGTCTTGTGTTCCACACTCAGTCTTGTGTTTTGCAATCAATATATAAAAATATAATGGAGTTTGTGGCAGAGATATAATCCTGTTTAACACTCGTAACAATCTCTGCAGAATAATTGATCCCTTCTCAATTATCATAAATGCTTGAACATAAGTATTTCCCAAACTCAAATAATCTTTCTACTTACACCTTTAGACCCTAGATTATCTTTAATCTTGCATTATTGAATCAAATGCCTCTTAAAAATCCACAAAAATCTCTTAAAAGGACTTAGTACTGAAGCAAAACTGAATTGATTTTCAAGTGATCCTCCTTCACTTTTTTATCCATTAACTTAATTGAGATGTGACTATTTTTGACAGTGTACTAATGAGTTCTACAACTACTTGGATCACTTCAATTTTCTTTCTTTTTTTTACTATGCAGGAGAATTTTAAATGTTTTTTGTTCTATTCTACCCTCCAAAATGATATTTATAAAATCACCAAATCCTTCAGAAACACGACGTGGAACTCATATGGCATTTGGACTATTTTTTTTTTTTTGTTTTGAAAAAATGTTTTAAATACTTTTCGTAGATTTCAATCTAGGTAATGTTGTTTTACATCATATAAACAAAACTGTATACCTGCGTCTTATATTAAAAATGTGGTCATTTTTGCATTTCCCATAATGAAATGAGGTATACTCCATCCATCATCAACTCATTTTTTGTCATATAATAATTAAAATCTTTGCTCATGAAGATATTTGTATAATTACGCTCATGTTCTGTCATTGAACTAAATTTCCTATCTTTGTGTTAAAATTTCTTCTTGGTAACTAGAATAAAAATATATTATGCTCCTCTATATAATTTTCCACTTTTTTTCAATTGACAGAATTAATTCTACCACATTGTTTACACTTTGATTTTTAGAACATAAATGTATAATTTCTTTCATTAATTTCTGTTTTAAAACTATTTATAAATAGTATTATAAAACTCTCCGTAATATTTTCACTAATAATTTCCCATTGTATTTAAATTATTATTTTTATTTTAAATTTATGTTACTTAATGAATTAAAATGAAAGATAAGCACAATTTTTGTATTAGATGGTTTATATTATTAGAATTTAAAATATTATTTAACAGTATAGAGGAATAATATGAATCTTAAAAAAAGTGGTATCCTAACATATACCAAAGATTACACTTCTTTTCTAAACAAATAATTTTAAAATTTCCATATTTTTTAAATTTAATTAATTGATATAGCATATAAATAATTGATCCAGATATTTATTATAATTGATTAATTGTTGTAATTATATTAATTAGTATAATTGATTCCATTTTTTCTGATCTATGTTGTTTTTCAGTTTTGTTTCACTTACTATTGATATTTTAAGTTCTTTAAACTTAAAATAACTGATGAACTTAAAATGAAATGTTTTTAGTTCATACAGTTCTTTTCTCTTAAGGTTTTTGTTATTTTTTCTTCGCTGTAGAATGTTAAAGTTGATTTACCATAAATGATTTCATAAGATTTTGGTCTTTTATTAAGTGTATAATTATATTTTTTCATCTTCGTGCAGTTTCCATTTAGTGTTAGCATCTGTTAATTGAAGAACTAAATTGTGTAAAGTTTGACACTGAAATTTTATTTTAACTACCATCTGATTTTAAATCCCCTTAAAGTCCAACTGTTTGTAAATCAGCTAAATTATTGATCAAATTTTGCAGCCTAGGATTTAGTTCAACATAACGAGTTATGTTGAATTTCCTAAGTGTTAAACTTATGAGTTGTTACATTGTAAGTGTTACTCGGGTTATGTAAGAGTTAAATTGTTGGTATTGAAAGTATTATTTTATATAAAAAAATATTATTATAACTCTAGTAACACATCTAATTTCACACAAAAAACTGAAGTCTAGGATTTGACATGCAATTAAAATATAGATTGATGTATTACTGCACCATAAATTCCATGCACACTTAATTGTAATATAATTTCTGTAAATGTCCTGTACATGCAAAGAACATGCTTGCATTTACTTTATATACACGCTTTCTGTGATATTTGCATGTCTTTTTTCTTTATCTCTGTGTTGATCTTCGGGCATCCAGAAATACAAATTGCTAATATTGTTAATATTTTAGGTGTCCTGATGACAAAATCATTTTAACATTTGGTAAATATATCCCTGAATGACTGATGCACAAATGTTATTAATTTACAATTTGCAATGAAAAGAATTATTACATAATAGTTTTGACTTTTTACAAGTGTAACAATTTTATATTTATATTTATGTATTTTTCCTTAGGTAATGCAATAGTCAAAGTGTCATTTTAAATTAACATCAATTACATAAATTACCACAAACTACATAGAAATGAAAAAATACAGTACTATTTATTATATTTATGTACAACAACGATAATATACGAATATTAGCTTATATTTGTTCATTAGCTGATTCCCTTGTTAAACATAATATTCATATATATATATATGAACATGGATATAATATTAAAACAATTCTCCAGTGAAATGTTTTGAGGTTTTTGTTTTTAATTTTAAGCTCTTATAAGACACTTTTAATAGTCTTAATATTATTATCAACTATGTGGATCACTGTTATCCGAAGATTTTTCTTGGTTACTGTTTACATAAAGAGTGTATTATAATATAGAAAAAAAACAAGGCTGCTTAAGTACGTTCTCAATAAAAACCTGAGGATCCAGTGATGTTTATTCTCTGAACAACAAAAATGTCGCATGTGAAGAATGGCTCCCCCACATCAGTACACTAAATTTATATGTTATGAGTATATCCAAGGTATGCACTTTTAAAATGGTTAAAATAACTGTCCTTTATGTTACAAAATGGATAAATGGAATTTATGATATGTTTATATTAAATTTTGTGAGTAAAGTTCAAATTAAAAACCAGGCGAGTTTTTTAACTCCTAAAAATTTAATATATCTTGGGTTAGAAAGAACATTATAATATCTCAAACTGAGCAACATTAAATTAGTTTTTTTTGTAATCATCAATTTATTATGATTAAAACTTAATTAAAATTCAATTTATTATTAATCAAGACTTTTCTATTGATAATTGTGACAGTTGGAATGCAATAGTTAATTTATGGATTCAGTTTTAACAATTGAGTTGCTATCATCTGCATAATGTACAGATGAAAGTTAAATAGTTAGTGAATATTATGTAGCAGTGGCCAAAGGGCTGAACCTTGGAGTGCATCAGATACTACTTTTAAAATGTTTGATTTCTTTTTGTTATAAAAAGAAGAGAAAATCCCTGCTTGATTGTATTGTCTATGTAATAGTTATCAAACAAGCTCATCTTTCAAAAAATAAAACCAACTTCAGTTTTCATTGACAAAGATACAACTTTCTGAGTTAAGATTTTTGTAAATTATAAAAATGCACCTTTGCATAGCTTCTTACTCCAAAATCCTGTAAAATATTCTCTGTAAAAAATTAGATTAAATAATATTAATAGTAACTAATAACAATATTTCTTAATTAAATAATATGCTATTTATATACAATTTTAAAATAACTAGTTGCCTCTCGAAAGTGGTTGTTAAAGAGATTCTGTTATAGTATAAGTTTCCTTTTTTATATAATATTTGTTTTTAGTGTTCTTGATGAATTTATTAAAAGTATATTATACGAGTAGTAAATTTGTGATTTAATTAAATACTGAAAATCATAATTTTTTGTTTTTGCTTATTTTTAGGGATGTTACTCCAGAAAGTGATAATAGCGATTCAATAGTAACAAAAGTAAGTATTTGTAACTTATTATCCCTTTTTTTTATAATAGACATAAAAACCCTCAATCAATTGTCAGTCATTTGGCCTCTGTGAAAATTGATAATGTATATCAACAAAAAACTAAACATGAAAACAGAAAAAACATATAAAATATTTTTTTCTTTCTTCCGTGATATTTTTTTTCTATATAAACTACAAATAAATTTTTAAAAAACGGAAAAAATCTTATGAAAAAGATTAGTTATCAACTTAAAATACTTTGTTTTTAAAAATTAAATACTATTTTGAAAAAATATTTGCAATTAAAAGAAAATCATTTTGGTATTTAATTTTTTTAAGAGTTTAAAGATTTTTTAGTTATTTTTCAGAAATTAATAAACAAAGTTTATTACTGTTAATAAGCGTGAGGTGTGATCAAAAAGTTTCTAATCTTAATTCTAAAAAACAAAAAAAATACTTAAATTGTTTAATGACTTGCTCTTTTAAAAGTAGATCAATTATGTACAGGCCTCATTAAGCACCTTCTGTTGTAACATGTTTATCCCACGATTTTTCCATCATGGAAGCTCATTTCAAAGTAATTTTTAGTGAGCACCATTAGTCCTCTTGCTGCATTTCTCTTGATCTCTTCTTAAATCTAATCACTTTCTTTAAGCGGATTTTAAACTTAGGCTTTAAACTGCTATTATTTAGGGGAATAATTAGAGACACTTAATTCTTCATTTGTGGGATACAGAATCCGATTATCAGAAATCATGTGGCTTTCTTCTGTTTCTTTTTTCACTATAAATTGGTTGAGTCTTTCAGTGCAAGACTCAAAAATTATTGTTTTACCAAAAAGAACACTTATTTCATTTTATTTAACCGTTTGTACTTGTTCAGAATATAAAAAGAATTACCATTTCTTTTAAATGTGGTAGGATGTAATAATTCTAAAATGACAAGTGTTAAAACAATCTTTTTTATTTGGATTGTTTTAGTTGTTATTAAAATCTTTGGTTTATAAACAATTTTACAACATACTAGAGCTAAAATTTAAAATTTGATTAATTCCAGTTTCGTGTTTTCTTTAAGTACCTTTTTCTTTAAGTAGTTTTCTCTGATATGTAGCACTTTGGTTGCAAATATTTCTTTCAATAGCTATTATATTTTGTGAAGATAGTATAATTATTTTTTTTTAATAAGGACTTGAAATAAATGACAGTTAAATGGTTCAAGCATCTCAACCCCCATAGGGGAAGACACCCACCAAGTGACGATTCCAGTCACCAGACCACCCCTCCCGTTTCCACCCGTGAGGGGCTTTACCGGGAGTCATCTTATTGACTTTCGTACTGATTACATATCTCAGTCATCAGCCAGGCCTCGGTCGGGATGCTCCCGATGCAAATGCCGCGATCAAGATACCTCAGCAGCAAACGCCCTTGCCGTAGGCTTAGGTCGACCTAAACGTAGCCCTAAAACTATATAACCGCAGCGCGGAAGCATGAAACCTCTCGCGCCTACTCTAAATCAATCTAAATACCCATGTGACTTTGAATGCCATATACACAACGATCAAATTCCCACTCAAAACGCTGCTCACAGCATCAAAATATTGACCTATAACAACATTACACATGAAACATGCATTCACAAAGAGTCAGAACAGAGGCTAATACCTCCCAAAGAACACATTCACATGACATTCTCTTCTCGCCACATCTTAGCCCACATCAGACCCAACACCCCCAAGGCTGCCCTCACAAATGAACCACCCCCGGCGATGCTGAGCTTGATATTCCTACCGACGCTCCAGCAAAGCAG
>JAAAKQ030169809.1:8432-30364 GCA_010016005.3 Zanna intricata
ATTTCGTTTTCTTCTACCCGTTTATATTTTCTTTATTTCTTAATTTGATATATATATATATATATATATATATATATCAGCCTGGGAATTTTTAAAACATCAACCCAATTTGACAACTCTTTCTAACGACAACTAAATGTGGAATAAATCCCGAAAAAGTTATAAATACATCGAAAAGAAGGTAGGGTGGGGTTTTTGAACCGTTCTTATTGTTGGTAGTAAGGGAGACGCGATTGACCGGTTTGAAAAAGGGAGTCAGGTGCGGCAGACGTAATTGAACGAGTCCAATAATGAAACGCAGCATTTTAAGGAACGGCCGGATGATCAAACCTTGAAATATTTTCAAGTTTTCGGTGAAAATATTTAAGTACGTATTAATTCCTTATTAAAAATGAATCTGAGATCTGATTTATTGAACGATAATTTTTTGCTTTTGATTAACAAAAACCTAAATCAACTTCAATAATTATATGAACTCGGTCGTTGTACGATCTCAGAAGGAACTTTTAAACTAAAATATCTACACGAGTTATTTGGTTACCTATTACAATGTAAAATAAGGAAACGTCTTTCCTAAATTACTTGTTAAACGTCCTAATAAAGGATTAGAAGTAATTAATATTATATCGACACTTATTGTGTAGCAGTCATCAAGTTGGAACTTTAGATGTAGCGACTGTCGGTCGTTAAGTTAATTTTTTTTTTATTTCCATGTAACAAAAAAAAATCATTTTTCTTCGAAAAAATCATTTTTCGAAAAAGTTTAGTTAAAAAAATTGTATTGTTTTTTCTTTTATATAATTTACTAATTTTTATGAATTTAATTATTTCCTGGTCACACCAGAAGATAAATGTATTTTTTAGTTTGTGTTTGTTTATTTGTGTTATTTTACTTGTAAAACGGCTGCATTATCATAAAATAACTATTAAACGATTTATATCAATCGTGTGACTGATAATGGGTATTTGTGAGTTTAAGATAAAGAAAAAAAAATGTTGGCATTACTTTACTCCGGTCCAATAATAAAAAATATTGTTTTAAATTCTTCAGATAACATATTAAATAAATTTGAATTTAAGAATACATAATTACATACGTTTATTTAATTAAAGATATCTTAATATAAAGTGAATCACTAAAAACTCATTACAAAGAAATAATTTGGAATTGTTACGGAAAAAAAGCAATCACATGATATAAATCAAATTAAGAAATATAACAAGTTTTTTATTTTAATTTTTCGTAAGTTTTCAAATTTTGATCCTTTGGGTGTACCCAAAAAAGAAGTATTTGTTAAGTTTCTTCAGAAATGTCTGAGATATAAAATCCCCCCATTTGAATTTTATTTTGTATAAAATTGTCCAAATATACGATGTTTCAAAATTAATGTTTTATCTTCTTCAAAATCAAACCGACTCCTAAAAATAAAGTGCACTGAAAATGAAAAAAATAATCTTTTTACTATGCTCTCATTACAATCTTTGAATCACTATGTATGTGCCAAGATCACTGACGAAAAAATTTGGCAAAAATAATTGTTTGATTCGGTTTTCTTTAAATAAATGTTAATACTACATTTAGGGACTTTTCTTTTCATATTTTTGTATTATCAGTATACAATAATATTTTAAATTATACAATAATACAATAATATTTTCAATTATTATTGTAATATATAGTAAAAAAGATAATTATGGCATATCAAAACTTACTACGCATAAATTGGAAAGAGAACCACAATGCCGTCAGTCAACAAAATTTGATTTTAAAAAATAAATTATTTTTCTTCACTTTCCTAATAGATTTATTCATTAGGTAAATATATAGAATAATTGTAATAAAGTTTAATAATTTTAATAAATATTTAATTTGGAAATTTTTCGGAGTCCTGATTTTTTTTACGTTATATGTGTACTTGTTCTAGAATGATGTCATTTTTTTTTTGTCGTATACCTTGAACCTACATCTTATATATATTAAAACTCCTTTGGGCTATTATTTTCTATCTCTTTATACAGTTGTAAATTGTTTCCAAATTAAAAAAATCCAAAAAGCATGTTATAAGGTGTTTTTTATATTCAGATTCAAGTGTACATGACTTTGCCTGTTTTCACTTCCTTCACCAATTGAATTGAAAATAATTTTTTTTTTTATTGGTTGTGATAGAGCAGGTAAAATTTTGTCAGCCTGCTTAATTTTTGCGATCCACAATTTCAGTTTTTTATCTCTCGATTTGATGTCACCTTGTTCACAATAAAAAGCTTAAAATTGTATGTAATATTTATGTAGCTATTAATTATTAAACTATTTAAATGGACTCAATTTAGGAATTTTTAATTGTAAAATTTTGTAACTTATTTATTCTGAAGATTTTGTCAGGTATATGTACAGTAAATTTCATTAAAATATTTCAATTCATTCTTAAGATATAAATTTTTTTATTGAAAAAACACAAAATGGTGCACTGCGGGCAGGCAGATGATGCGAGATGGAGCACGTTCGTACCTTATGGTTAAATTTGACTTCTGAATCAGTGTCTTATGTTTGGCAAACCCCGGGACCCGTTGTAGCAGTATTTATTCTTCTCTCTATTATATTAGTACACGCATTAACCAAAAATTTTACGAGTTTTTTTTTACAGAATTATGAAAATTATATCTCGATATAACACCATATGTTTTTATTTGTTAGTTTATTTTTTACTTGTATTAAATTTATAACTTTTTATGTAATCTATCTTCATATTTGTTCGGTCATTGTACTTTACTGAAGGTAATAGAAAGGAGCTGGTTACCTGATTTGTTTAAACCCTTGACCTAATTCACCTCTTCAGTGTTTCCTATGCTTTTTGTAACAATTATCATTAAGTTTATTAAACTTTTGACACAATTATAGATTTTTTAATTATATAATTTTGTTTTCAATCCCCTTGTTATGATAATTAAAGTTATGTATATACATATATATATATTTTCACTAATGAAATATTTTTATTTCATTTTTGTTATTTTTTCCATCCATACTAATTAAATTATTAATGATCTTATTATTACAATTGATCATATATTTTTTATATATAAAACAAATAAAATTTTTTTTTTTAAAAATAAAAGGTCGGATTTTATAAGATGTATGTATATACGTTATGTTTAAATATGTATGATTATTATTATTCGAGTGCTAAAAACGAGAGGCTGACTGATTGTTATAAGGCCACTGGTCTTGTCAATATGCAGTGTCCTAGTCAGCGTACATTCAACTCTACCGCGGCCGAGGGCAACTTCTCGGAATTACACGAACTACAAACGAATTTATACGATCATTGAACGCAGATACAAATTGGGGACAACTATTTGTTCATTAGTTGGCGCTAACTCGTTTATTAAGTTTATTCGAGTTATTTGTTACTCATTTAGTAACATTTATGTTCATACTTCCCACTTAATAATGTCGTTTCTTTGTATTTGCTTAACTTATTCGTTTTTATTTATTTAAATGGCTGTGAACTTAATGGATTCACTTGTCTCATCACGCACAATGGCTGTATGCACAACTTTTATATATATATATATGTGTGTGTGTGTGTGTTCGCAGTTGTTTGCGTATGTATAAATACTTTCACTAACTTCTGTTTCATAAACTTACAAGTCAAAGAACTCTAGGATTTCCCCACGAACTTAACGCAGTCTTTACCCTAAATACCGTATTACGGTATATTTTACGTAAATTTTTCCCATTAATTTTTATTATTTCTCGATAAATAAATTGAAGTAATATGTACGAAATATACTACTTTTAATACACATATTTTTTCTTTGGTTATTAAAATTAATTCAATCCGATATAAAACATTTATTCATTGTTTCTTTTTTAATTATCTACAGAAATCTTAACATTCTAAAATGTGATTTTTTTCTTAACAAAGATCCTTTTTTAAAATTAAATACAATCTTTTTATTTCAGTTAAACGCTGCTGTAACTTACTGTATAAATTTATATCGGTTACTTTCCTTTATTCATTGATGAAACAAAAAGTCAATGAAGGATGCAGGACGCACGTAACGAGCGGGGGGATAAGGGGGCTATAGCCCCCACCGAAATTATTAATAATTACAAATTTATCATTCAGGGGTTAAATGAAGGAAGTTGGTTCTAAAAAAGCCATTTTTAGCATTTTATTAATGTATAACATCTCAAAAGTATTATCACAAAAATTAAGATAAATCGGAACATATCGTCTCCCTATTCATTAACCCCTCCTATATACCTTAACCCGCCGTTACTCGACATGTGAACGCCGCGCTCACTCAGGCGCAATAGTAATAAAAATGATTACTGGGGAATTCTCGCAAGCCACAAATGCAACTTTTGCTTTTCACATTCCAAACACATGAGTAGGCAGCTAGACGGCGTTCTAAGAATCTTCAAAAAGTTTTCTAGTTCTTTTGCCAGGTTCAGCTAGTCCTGGAAAAGTGTATGGAATAAATCTTAGCGATGCATTACGATAGTGAACGCTCTGAATAATCTGTCTTCCAAGCAGAGTATCTAATACGAGGAGATAAATTTATTAAATTAAAAATGCAATCTAGAAGAAATTGAAGTATTTGATCGCTGAAAAAAGAATATTGGAGATGGAAGATTAATTCGTTAATTTTTTTGTCAGAGCATAGAGGTATTATTGTCAATCCTGATGAAGTTTTAGATATTATGGCGAGAAAGAAAAATCGACGACTAGCTTTCTAAGTATTTATAACTTTTATTGGAGTAAAAACGAAAAAAAAAATTATATACTAACATTATGATTCTTATTGGCGTAGTAAACGATGTATTAAATATAATCATATTTTTGTATTTTTCAAACGCAATAAATTATTAAAAACCGTGTCAATAAAAAATGATAAAATAATAATTCATTATTATTACTATTATTATTTTATCGCCATCATCATCATCATCATCATCATCAGCCCCCTTACCCCCCTCCTCCGAAAAAAATCCTAACTACGTGCCTGATGCAGTAACCAGTTAATGAATCTCAGAAGACAAACTTTCGTATTCTTTGCTGCTAGTTCATTTTTCCTGATAAGTTATACAATACGTATATTATGTTGTAAGAAATGGGACCGCTATTCTTAAATTATGAATGAAACAACTTAAAAATTGGCGTTAATTTCCGCTAGCTCTAAGCAGTCGGATGATTGTATTAAAACAGTTCATCTTTTTCCTTTCTCAAATTGGTCCGACAGGCATTAATGGGCTATTATTACCTCATGTGGTATGTAGTGACAGTCAGGGTTGCTTTCTTTAAAAGTAATCTTGTTTCATTTGTAAAAAGATAGGCAAAAGCCGAATATCATCTGTATTTCAGTGGGTTTTCATATACTGATATACAGCTGTGTGTATTTAGTTGTATATTTTTAGTCTTCCAAAAGTTTTATTAATTTATATATTTTATTAAAAGTTATTTATTCTATATTAATTTTTGTTTACAGGTATGGATAAAGTTTTCAACAGGTTCTGTAAGTAACATTGTTATTACTATTGTCTTTTGATCGGTTTTATTTCACCTTTTTTGACTGGTTTTTGTTAAATTTTTGTATAGTTATATTTTTTATTACGTTTATCTTTATTCTCCTTTATAAAAGGAGGATTCTTAATTATTAGTTTAGATAAAAAAAAAATACACTATTCCTTTTTAATTAATTCTGCATTAGAAATGTTATTAATATATTTTAATTTAGTATTTATTTTATGTTTCATTACATACACTCAGCACACATCAATAGATTTAGCACGATCTCCTATTATATTTTACGATAAGTTTGAAGGTTACTAAATGCATCCTCCATAATAATAACTGTAAAAAAATCTTTAGTATTTCATTTCGTCGGTTTCATTTAATTTATTGACGTAAGAAAAGACTACGATGAATAATTTTCTTTAGTTTTTAAATCGCCTCGAATTTACATTTATATGAAAACGTATACAAAAAGTAGCCATTATTAAAATTTACAAAATGATGTTTAAAGTATAAAATCCTTTATAGTAACTACTTCATTCACTGCTACAGAGAGGAAAGTACTGACATAACGATAAACATAGTCTTTGTATCTAAAGGGCACCAGCTACTGATTTTTCTGCAGTAGTGACTGTTTATCGTTATTATTTATAGTTGTAAAGAACGTTACAACAAGTTAATGATGTGAAATTTAATATTATTTCTACACTTTATATTTTAGTCAGATGCCTGGTAGGTTTTACAAGATGGTGATTTTAATAGCTTCCACTTTATTAAGACTAACAGACAACCGTCTGCAACGTAAAATTTAAAAGTAATATCACATTTCTCATCGCTGACTGACTTACTGAATCTGTTTCTTGATTTTTAAGTAAATCAAGAGGACTTTGAGCAAATTAAATCGTAGGAAAAAATTGTCGTCGTTTCGATTAACATTGGTTAAGGAATAACATTTTTGGTGTTTAAGGACTCGATCAAGTAATGATCCGAGCGCATAGAAGATATAGGAAGAGATTTTCTGTGAAACTTTCGGTGTTAGAGGAAGGCGCAGGGATCGCGCTTCCGCGAATCAGTTAATTTGAGAGTTGAGGGTTGTAAGTTACGGTAGGTGGTCGTGTTGGAAGATACCGTACGAAGGCGTAGAAAGTTGTGTAAATACACAGATAAAAATGTCTACCGAGGCGTTTGCGTCGGTGGTATTGTAACAGAGGCTAAACCGATGACTGTGTTGTGTTTTCAAGTATAGCGGGTCTAAACGACTACCTCCGGTAAAGCCCATCCGGGCTAGGTGATGTGGAAACTGGGAAAGTTACAAGGCGGATATCTTCCCATATGGGGATCAGGATGTATCCTGAAAAAATACCTGTAAGAAAAACAATTTTTAACTGTTTTTTGTTGGTTTTTTTATAATTATTCTAGGTAGATGTGTACCTAGTCGGATTATTTGTTATTTTAATAATTATTATATTTAGCGCTTTTTGATGTTCCGTTAACTTTACCCATCAATATACTAGTTATCTAAATACGATACTGGTATCATTTTTTTATTTAAACCTGTGGTATTTACACAGAAATTTGAACGTTAATGAACGATAACGTATATGCGTGTAACTCATATATGTGCTAGCCGCGATGCATTCCTGCTTCCTTTTGCTGAGCATATTTTTTTCCCCCTTTAATCTTGAGTACGGTAAATTTTTCGAAAACATCACAAGAGGTAAATGGAGTTTCTTTTTTTATCGTTTTATGGAATACAACCAGTAAAATTCGAAAATAGTGTAATTTTAAAATTTTGTCTTCCAGTGTTGCGTCCCCTTTCTAGATAAAACAATTTAAGGCAACTTATGTTACTTCTAGGCCGAGGAACTATTACTACCAAAAAATTGGTAATAATCGGTTTGATTGTCGAGCTAAAAACCGGAAAAACGAACAAACATATAGTTAAATAGATTACTACTTCTCTTACGGAAGTAGTCGTGTAAAAAAGGAACTGCTCCACCTTTAGCTGGATGATCAAAAAAAACTGTGGTAAAATTTTGATCAGAGCAGAATAAAAAAAATACACTAAATTATAAAATTTAAAAAAAAATAGGTATTATTAAAACGCATATTAATTATTTAAAATATAAATGGGTGAAATAGTAACGATACTAAATATAAGAAATAAGTAAACATTAAATCACAATTCAGAAGGCGATAATGAAGATACATTATGTGGAAAGGAATCAGAAAATTCAAGTTTTTAATTACATTATTTAAAATTCATGGACAGCAGTATTATTTCTGCCAAAAAAATTGTAATTTTATTTTAAATAAATTAATGTCAGAAGTAGATCGACTTAACCGAGAAGAGCTTTCACGCGAAAAATAAGTTAATTATAGATGTAAGAATCGGGAAAAAAATTTTACGACTACAAAAAGTAAAGTCTTTGAAAAGCGGTTTTAAAGGAAAATGTTTAAAATTAGATCAGTTGATGAAATTTGAAATGAAGTGTTGTTAAAACGGATGGAAGAATTTTGTAAAAATAAGTACTAAGTTTAATGGGGCGTGTATTAGGACATCTGTTTCAAAATAATTTCTTAATGTAGGAGGACCTGTAGAAATAAAAGCTGTAAAGAAGGTAACTCCTGAAATAAATATGTTGAGCATAGAAATTAATTGAGATGCTAAATAGTATACTTAAGATGCTTAAGGGGGGAGTATACGTTAAAAGCTGTTTCTTTTTATACTTTTATAAAATATTTTTAAATAGCAAAGTCGGTTTTATGACCTCTAAGAACAGATTAAAAATATACCGTTTTCAAGCAACTATTTAATTTTTTTTTTTGTTTTAATGAAAATTCAAGTTCATTGATGTAACTATTTTTTAACGTATACCAAAAGGTTCTATCATAACATAGATCAACGAATTATGAACCCTTGAATTCAGAAATTGTTTTTCCTTTGTACAGAAACACAGATATGATTGATCTAGCAAATGAAAACATGGAAAAAGTAAATTTGCAGAAAACAACAAAATAAAAAGTAATTAAACACTAAACTCACTCTGAATCAGGACTATCCTGCTCCATACATACCTTCCTGTAGTTATTTTTCTTCGCCTTTTAAATTCTTTAATCGTAAATTCTCTTTCTTTCTCGGTAAGTGTTTGACCGTATATTATCGATTCTCTTTTTTCTTCTACCGTCCATTTTCGTCCAAGAATACTGGATGAACGGTCTGGGAAAATCCCAGCTCTTTCCATCGCTGATAAAATTTATATATTTCCAAAATTTACTCACTCTGATACCTACTACTACAGCCGTCTCATTTTTCGAGAAACACTCCAGGTTGTATTACATATTCACTCTTTCGATTATTCAATCTTTCGTTAGCGTTTTGGATTAGCCCGCTAGTGCATCTTGAAAGCAGCGGCTGTCTGTTAGTCTTTTATATATAGGGGCGATATGCTGCAAAACAAACAAACTGATCGGTGTTTTCATATTATCTTTGTTTCCCAGGAATTTTACCGTGCGCTTGCGCTCTGTTATAAAACCACCAAATGTCTCCAGTCGGGCATTTATGACGTGTAGGTATATCATAAAATTTTCCATTTACTTAGACGTAACTTATAAAAAAAATATATTTATAAACTCTTTTAGGAGATTTCAAAGAAAAAAGTACAGCAAAAAAAAGATTTTTTTGAAATGTTTTTTCCCCAGTATTTTTAACGTAATTCTCTTCTCTCCCTTAACAGCATCGAACCAGTCAACTGGCTACAACCGAGTAAATTTTAAAGAAAGTTTAAGTAATATAATGAAATTATATAATTAAACAGAAAATTGACGGAATACAAAAAAAAGTATCTTCGAATTATTATTATTATTATGAAGCAACTTAAGTTTCAGATTTATCAGCAAACGTATAGCACGATTAATGTAATGAGTGGGTAGATAGTACTAAATAGAACGGGTTAATGTTTTATTAATAATAATTATGTAACAGTTATTTAATTGTTTGCAAGTCCTATTTTAGTTTCTGTTATTAACATATTCATGTATTCTCTAACTGATGTTATATATGCATAGTCTGTGACATACTTTATGAGTACTGCATTTGGATATATGTCCTGTTTTACAAAACTATGTTCAGTATTAAATTTATGTTTCATAATTATTATTAGTATACATTATATAAATTAACTTTTATATTACAGTAGAATAGAATATACTTTTTATTGTTCGTATCTCTTTTTATTATAATTAACGTTTATTTTATTACTCTTTTAACACCGTTATTATATTTTCTAAAATTTACATTATTAATGGTTGAATTATTCAGATAATCTTGGTTTGTCAGGCTTTTTTTTAATACATATAATAATATCAAGTAGTTTGGTGTTAAAATAATTACAATTATTTCTAAAAAGCAAAGATATCACTTATCAGGAGTATTAAGTTAAAGAATTTTTGGGTAATACCTGCTGTACAATTCAAAAAAGGAAAATCTTATTCTTTTAAAGTTATATATTAATAACTACTTTATTAAAAAATTGTGTTTTATACATAAATAAAGCATGTTTTTTTTATTTTTTAATTACAATTTATTTGAAGGAAATTTTGTAAAAATTGTGGGCGTTAAAATCATCCCATTTTTTCCTAGTTTTAATACTCATTAACTTCTTTAGGAAATTATTTTAAAATAGCACGAGCGAAGCGCGGTCATGCTTTTTACCCTTGGTCTTCTGGACTTTTATCTATTTATGCTTTAGTTATGTAATTACAACCGAATTCGTTTTCTGTTTTTATGAAATTGTTTCAGTAAGATTTTCATCTATAAGGCATGACACCTGGTCCTGCCTAAGGTCCTAAGGATTTTTCATAAAATTTTCCGTTTCACCGTGGCAGCTGCTATTTTCTTAAACGGTTTTTGTGAAATGCTGCGGAATGGGAAATTTTCTCGCCAAACTATTACCAAGTGGTCTTCCCTTTAGTCCTGATGTCAACCATTACTTCCAGGATAACTAAGCTTATACATTTCACTCTATACATAGGTCAACAAAAAAAAAAAAAAATTAGAACTGAGATAAAAGTAGGTAAGTTAAATGCATTTTTTATGCTAAATGTTAAAATGAAATCAGTGTTTCTTCCTCATATTTTTAGTTATTAGCCTTTAAAATATTGAGAAACTTTTTAAACGATAGAATACAACAATAATGATAATAATTACAATTATATTTCTATCTTTATTTTGCAGACATTTACGTTTATCTTAATTTCTTTTTTCTTATTTTCCTTTTGTGTTCAGTGAAGTTTTCTCTTTTTATCCTTCAGCAGTAGTCACTCATAGATTTGTCCCATCTGCCTTGATAACGTTGTTCCATTTGCAATTTATCTTGTGGAACCTTTTTTCTTGTTCGTCGCTGATGTCACCCGAGATTAAAGGTAAAAAGTCCAAATGAAAATGTAAAAAAAAAAAAATTAATTTTTATAATTCACTAAGAATTCATTTATAAACTGATCATGGCTTTCAGCTCTTTTGTTTCCGAAAAACCAGTAACGACATCTTTGAACGACTTCCGCGCTGATGTTCTTTAGGATTCAGTTTACTGTCATTTATTTTCACGAATTAAATTTTTTATTTGTGGCCAGATGAATATTCTCTCTTTTAATTTGGCTTCAATTAACTGTGAAAAAACCTCAGCTTACATATTAAAAACTTCAGTCTCCATCTTTATCTAATGATTTTACAAAATTCTTCATCAGGTCTAGTTTGATGTGTAGAGATGGTAAAGTAATAAGATTTGCTTAAAAGGGAATATTGATAAAATTCTTTTCCTGAGATAAACCGATCTTTTTTTGCCAGTCTTTATCTGCGTAGTGTTTAATTATAGCCCGACCATCCCATAAACACAAGCCACATATATTTTATAAAGCTACTCTGGAGATCGAGAAGAAGCCCTATCGCTTTCAATTCAGCGATTATTCGTTAGGAGTGTTCATCATACTTAATAGCTTTTAAAATTTTTGACATGCTTTCATATGTTTCTTTCATTAACCCCCTAAAATCATGACAGGAACAAATTAAACCATCTCTTCTAAAGTATTTCAGTAAATTTTCGTTTAGATTTCTATATACTGAAATTCTAGTATCTCTATTTAATAAAATCCATTCTTTAAGACGTGAAGTTAGGAGTTCTGCTTGTTGTTTCGACAAATACAAGTCACAAATTAGGTCGCTCAGTTCTGCTTGTATGATGAGGTGAGTTTCAGTATTTGATCCTTCTAGAATGTAATTAATATCTACTGAAGTTGAAAATTCATCGGTTGAACCTTCTGGGGAATCACAAATTTCTTTCCAAAGAAATATACCCCATAAAGAACTGGATTCGGTAAATATACCCCATCAAGTACTGGTCTCATAGCTGAACAAACATTTGGGTATTGGTTTACTGGCATTACTCCCACCACCACCCTATTCGGTAGCCCTAAAGGATAAGACTGAATGTCTATGAAACGAAGGGCTACTGAGATTCGAATATTTAAGCGACCAGTTTCCTATCTAGCTCCTAGAGCTAACAGCGTGAACGGAATAAGCGGTGATCCAATATACCACTAACTTTTGTGTCCCACCGTTAACTTGTCATACATTGACTTTCTCTTTTTTCTCTTTAGCCTCTAGTGCTACAGTAATGTATTACTTCAGAGGATGAATGAGGATGATATGTATCAATGGGAATGAAGTGTATTCTTGTACAATCTCAGGTCGACGACTCCAGATAAGTGTGGTTAATTGTAACCCAACCATCAAAGAACACCGGTATCCACGATCTAGTATTAAAATACGTATAAAAGTAACTAACTTTCCTAGGATTTGAACTTTAGAACTCTTGACTTCGAAATCAGCTGATTTTCGATGTCGCGTTAACCTCTAAACCAGCTCGTTGGGCTGTCATATATTAACTAAAATTGGGTAGGCGATCCTGTCTATACTAAAATATGACTTGTCAATAAATAAAAAATTTATATCGTCAACGACAGCAATTCGCTTCCATGCCTAGCTCGCTGAATGCCAGCAAATGCCTGTCTACCATTTACAGTGCTTGGAGCTGAAATTGGCTGATGTCCAGCCATTTCTCGGGGTTAGCTTCCTACAACAGTACGGTATGAGTTTTTTTTCTTAAAAAACTACTGATGCCAGTTGAACAATGAACTGCATCAAGGAACCCCACACGGTCCGAAAATGCGGCTCTCGCCACAACTACTCGCTGCTTGTGAGTGGCCAATTTTCCCCTTGACCTCTAAGTTTTAGGGTGGCCTGATCTCTGGCCTCCCCAAGAGCGGAGCAGTGGAACATAATGTGTTCTTTCGACTGGACTTCCCCGCAGACGCATAGCTCATCAGTAGCCAGGCGGAATCTAAACAGATATTGTTTCAAATTAAAATGGTTAACCTGGGCACCCGTTGTCCATAAGAATGAACTTAAGGAGTACCATCCCCCAGATCCTGTATAAATTTATACAAGGATCGTCCCTTAGTCATGGTGCTCCATTCCTGCTGCCATAATTCAATTGTGAGGCTCTGAAGCCTCTTCCGCAGGCGGGAGATGGGTAACTGTAACAAATTTGGATCCGGTGCATTGTGATCACCGTTCCGCTCCAGTACTGGCCCGGATCGAAACCGCATCCCAGATATCTCGGCCTCCACATCTCTTTGCATTCTCACATAGCTTTTCAAACTTTCACCGAACATTTGGGTATGCGATACTACTTTTATTGTTTGAATTGAAACCGGTGACATTTGTTAAGAAAAATTAGCAGTTATCATAATGGTTAGTAGGCTCTTGCCAAATCATAGGTACGCCAAAACGCAAACGCTCTTATTTTGCTTTTAATCACTGCGTAAGTTTAACGTAGCTCTTGATGCATGCTACATGTTGACCCCAGGATTTATCTTGTTCTACCAAGGGACAGTCAAAATAATGTTTGTAAGCAGTTTTCAGCAGTTTTGATACCGATTTTCTTTGACTTTTCGTGTGAATTCTCAGCACTTGTTACAAAAAATATTTGGAGAATTTTTCAAGCCCGATTTTTATTCCTTTAAAATTCAAAATGTTTTTATTGAATGGAAGTAAACTGAAATATTACAGAAATATTTACTTAATTTAAAAAATGTTTTAAGTTTTAATTAATAAATATTTAATTACTTAAAATACTTCATGAAATTGTTTCACATGAAGAGCAGTAAAACACAGCGTGAAACACACACACACACACATAACTTAAAAAATCTTGATGTTCATTAAAATAATACCAAAATTTGTTCTACCATAAAAATATTTTACTAAATTTATGGCATCACTTATGAATCAATCTTTATAATATGTCGTATGATAAAACCACCACCGCAGCAAAAGAACACAGCGAGCCATACAGAAAGCTGAACTCATATACTGAAGAAAATTTCATCACGTTGAATACTCATTACTTGACTCGCTGACATGAAATGACATCATTCCACTGGTATGTGTTAAATATAGATCTACAGGATGCATCATAATATACATATATATAGACGATATATCATCTTAAATCAGATGTGAATAAACAAAAATACAGACAACTCTTGCATTCAAATTTTTGCTTGTTCTAGAAAATTGTACGGCTCATCCAGAGATGCTACTGAAAGAAGCTGATGAAAATATCAAAGTTAAGTTTCTCCCGCTCACCGATACACAACTTTTGCATCCCCTTGACGAGCGTGTAAATACAACTTTCAAAGCGTACTACATTCGTCGAACCTTTAAATAACTTTGAAGACATGTAAGAGAACAGATCTTTAACTTTGAGCGAGTGCTGGAAAAAATGCACAATTGTTGATCGTATTGCAAACGTAAAAAATCATTAGACGAGTTACAATAGAAAACCTTAGAAACCTCCTGGAAGAAGCTTTGACCGAAGCGTTAAAGTCCTGGTCAAAGAGAGGACGTAACGAACCGTAGAGGATAGAGACGAAATAAATAAAGGATACTTGTAACGAAATAGTCAACATTGCCAGACAGTTACCAGCAGAAGGATTTTTAGAAATACAGGCACGGGATGTAAATTAACTTATACAGGATATAAATGAAGAATTAAGTGATTCAGAACTTATGTAGATGATGAAACGAAATCGTACAAATCAATGAAGAAAGAGAATTTCGATAAAACATAATCGGTTGACTTTAACAAATTTGTGAACTCACCGGGGTCGGTCTAATGGTTAAACTCGTCGCAAATCAGCTGATTTTGCAATCGAGAGTTCTAAGATTCAAATCCTAGTATAGGCAGTTAATTTTATACGGATTTTGAATACTAGATCCTGTTTTCAATTAATCGCATATCTCAAAAACGGTCGATCTGAGACTGTACAAGACTACACTTCATTTATATTCATACATATGTAATACACCTTACGGTGGTACCGGGGGCTAAACAGAAAAAAGAGAGAGAGACAAATTTGTGAAAATGGCGGAGGAATTGAAAGAATTTATAATTGCCGAAGATCCACGTTTGGAGCGTAATTTGCGGTTTCAATGGAAACTGGAAAATATAGTTGCACCATACGAGGGAGAATAAAGACTTTTACCGAACAAATCCAAACAGTCCGCCTAGTTTTATTAATATTACATAAAAAAAACAACTACATGATAAATTATAATAAATGTGAAATGATGGTAGTGGAAATAATCTATGTACAGTACATATTTTTTTCTTTTTAAATACATACATTGTGCTATAATATCATTAAAATAATACAGTGATACTGTTATAATTAAATAGTAAAATAAAGTGTAGTATTTTTTGAATACAGTAATTTACAAAAACCTAACCGGTATTTCTGCATTAAATGTGAATCTTAATTAACGCGGTTTCATTATATGCGGAAATCTTTCGGAACGTAATACCCGCGTAAATTGAGAGTGCACTGTACTTAATATGAAACTACTCGATACGTATTAAAAAAAACCTGACAAACCAAAAATTAATTACATTTTACAGAATAATAAAATTAGGGTATTTAATACAATAATAAAATAAATTTTATTCAACTATTTATTTTAATACCGCCATTACGTAATTTTTATAGTTCCATAACTTCAGTTAAAAAAGAGAAACAAAGGCGTTAGTGAAGGAAAGAGAAATTTTTTCCATCAGAGAACTCTTTTGAAATTTTGACCTTTTGCTACAATTGTTGTTTTTACCCAGATTTTTTTCGTAATAATACACTAAAACAGTTGTACAATCAAACCAAACTATTTACTGTTTTCTAAGCGTATGAGAAGTGAATTTACTATATTCACCTTACTACGAATTACCGGTTTAATGTTGAATATTAGAATACGTTTTATTTATGAAATGGCTTGAGCGAAGATGTATTACTCTCGATTAGAACGAAACTTGATAAGTTCATAATGGAGTATTAAAATTCACCAGCTTACTTAAATATTCTATTTATAAAAATAAATATCATTAAGATTATACATGATAACAACATCTTAAAAAGCCTAGCGTGGACAATAGAAAGATTCACCGAGGAAGAACGATTAAATATTGCAAGGACAGGAAATTTAATGCTATTCATCGTGATCCATATAGGTGGTGCAAACGAAGAAAGTATATACATTTAATTAACTTAATTTTATTATCAAGGCCATAATTCTTGCTGAAACTGTTGGCTTGTAAATATTATTTCCTTATAAAGTTAGGAAGTTTTATATTTTCAGATTTTCTAGGAAAACTATTAATAGATTTTGAGCTATTTTTATTTTGTTTTTCATTATTCCCGTACTCTTACGTAATAATTCTACATAAATATCACTGTGTCGTGCTATTTTCTATTATTTTCAGTTTATGCATGTTGTGGTAAATATTTAAAAACTGAGATTATTACATTAGAAGGGGTTGAGTTTTTTTAATGTTTGCATGTCTTTGATTCTATAAATAAAGTAATTTTGTATAATTTAATTTCAATTGTTATTTTAATTTATAAATTTATCTTCTTTCTTATCTCTTTTTTGTAAGAATTCTAAAATAATATAAAGATAAAATAAATTTTTATAAATCAACATTAGGGATGAGAAATAATAATAGTACAGAATAAAATATATTGTAGATTAAGTAGAAACGCAAGGCGGTTGTTTTCTTTACTCTCAAGTTGCATTGCGATTATTAAATCAAGTCATCCGTTTTCTTTTTCAACAATATTAACTTTATTTACTTAGTAAAAATAATTAATAAAAAATAAAATTAAAAACCTACTTCAACAAATAATAGTACTAAAAGTTACATATAAGTATATTTTAATTTATTAACTAAAGTAACAGTACTTACAACAAATAACTATTTTTGAAGTCGGAGCCAGCCAACATCAGTAAAAAAAAAAAAAAAAAAAACCTATGTTCTATAGAATAAAACCCTACTTCAAACAATGCAAAATTGGTGATTACAAAAATGTAATACAACAATAAACCGAACTCAAGATGAGGTATGATCACTCTTTCTTGCATGCTCTTGAGATCCCATTTTACACGTGGAATCCGTTTAGCCGCCTAGCGGTCGGAAGAAGAGGTACTTTTCTTCTCATTTTCTATTTAATCTCCGGAACCACTGTAAGGTATTACTTCAGGGAATGAATGAGGATGATATTTATGAATGTAGATGAAGGGTAGTCTCGTACAGTCTCAGGGCGCCCGTTCCTGAGATTTGTGGTTGATTGAAACCCAACCGCCAAAGAACAACGGTATCATCAATTCCGTATAAAAGTAACTGCCTTTACCAGGATTTGAACCTTAGTTCTCGACTTCGAAATCAACTAAATTGCGATGACGAGTTCAGCACTAGACCGACTCGATGGGCTAGGTTGAAATAGTAACTTTATGTTTGTGTTGGCTGGCACCGACTCCAAATAACGTTATTTGTTGTAAATATTCTTCCTTTAGTTAATAAATAAGAATATAATTATTTGTAACTTTTGCTACCATTATTTATTGAAGTCGGTTTATATTTATTATTTTTATAAAACCTCCTTTCTTACTGTAGGAGCGGTCAGAGGCTAAAAGTGTCCAGGTGTTTGGTTTTTTGACATTTTTCCTAAGATTATTATCGGATTTGGTTAAAATTTATATGGGACCATTCCGAAAGTATACTCTTCCGTTTAAAAAGAAAATTATGAAAATCGGTTTACTACTATGGGAGATATTGCGTAATATACCTTAAAGAATTTTTTTTTGTATTTTTTCTAAGATTATCATCGGAATTGGTTAAAATTTATATGGGGCCATTCCGAAAGTATACTCTTTCGATTAAAAGAAAAATTGTTAATATCGGTTTACCAATGTCGGATTTATTACGTAATATACCTTCAAAAATCGTTTTTTCCTGAGATTATCATCGGATTTGGTTAAAATTCATATGGGACCATTCCGAAAGTATACTCTTTAGAATAAATTAAGTATTAAAAAATCGGTTTACTAAAGTCAGAGATATTACGTAAGATATTTTTTTTCATTATCGAATGATAACCTCCTTTTTTTAAGTCAGTTAAAAATTATTTCCGTTAACGATTCTTTTAACGAATTTCTACAGAAAGAAGAGTTAGTAATTTGATCCTTATGTATGTTCAAACCTGATTAAGTGTAATTATTTTATAGATTTCTTCGTTTTTATTTTCTTATACGAAGTAAAGGAAGTATTGTGATCACGAAAAATTTCGGTTTTCAGATTTCTATGGAAATCTGCATTTTGACCATCCCTGAATCCATTTTGACTAGTCTCGGCGTGACGTCTGTACGTACATATAGTTTCTCGGCTAACTCAAAACCGATTAGCGTAGAATGTTGAAATTAGGACTGTTGTAACATCTAGTTGTGCTCCTCCCCTTTTGATTGCAATCGACTGGACCAAAAATTATCCAAAAAAGCCCAAAATCCAAAATATTTTGATTTTGGGTTTTCTTAACTGCATTAATAATCTCTCATTGAGAGATTTCAACAATATATCATAATTGGTACTTATTTTCATCGGTTCAAGAATTATAGCCAAATAAAATTTTAATTAATGAAATATCTGGATGTTACAGGGGAAGGCACATCGGTTCAACTCTGATTTCATTTAACTTTTTTTTTTAATTTAAAATATTGATTTATTAATAATTATTAACATCTGATTGTAAAAATGTGTAGAACTAGTTTTAAAGGAAACTGCTCAAAAGTATTTTTTAAATAGGAAGAATTCACTTCTTTTCTATGTACTCGTTGTCTAATTAAAAACAACGTCCAACAACTTACTAAACCTTAATATGTTAAATTTATTAAATTTTATTTACAACATACACAGACACGCGCGCTCGTATAAATATATATATATATATATATATATATATATATATATATGTGTGTGTGTGTGTGTGTGTGTGTGTGTGTGTGCGTGCGTACGTATTAGTATTTCGTATTAATTAATTCCAATGCATTACTCTGTGTTAGTGAGTTGTATATATTAATTGTTTGCTTAGAGAAGTTACCTAAGTAGTTGCGTTATCCAGTTATGTATCACATGAAGTTGTGCCACTACGTTTAACAAATTTCTTATTCGGTACCCCTATATATTTTGAATAAAGACATTTAAAAAAAATGATAACATAAGTCATAACCCACACCTAGCACACAAATTATTTCTATATATTTTCAGTAGTCTAAAAGTCTTACTTCTTTTCATTTGACATTCGCGATCAAACTACTCTTGCCGGTTGCAAGTAGTAAATGTATTAAAGTATTTTTCTGAAGATGTGTAATCATAAATTACAATAAGCAGGTAATTTATCCCAGTCAGGCTCGACATATTCACGCACGCTATCATCATTCATTTTCATCCTCTGATGTTATACTTAATGGTAGTTCCGGAGTAAAAAAAAAACAACAGATAATTTAGGTTCACGTCTTCATCAGTATTCCAGCCCTAGATGCACTGATATGTTCTTGATATTTGGCTTTATTTTTAGAATATACTTTAATTTAGAAAAAACCAGCACCGCATAACGGGTTTCATCATTCGATTCCATTAATTTAAACTTCAGATTAATTGGTCAAAAAACCGAAAATATTTCGGGACACAATTCGGGAAAATTTAAGAACCACTGGCAATAAATCAAGGATATAATGCAAAAATTTATTACAGATGATCCCTGAAAGCCAATGGAACTGTACTCGGCTTGAACATCTCCTACCATCCATTCATTCAGTAAGAACAGGTTAAAACTATTAAAAAAGGACAAAAAGCTTTTCAGTTTGCATTTAGAACCTTATCCTACTGACTCTTCCATTAAAGTCCTGAGAGTCTGAAAGTCCCTTTAAAGTTAGAGAGTCCTGAGAGTCTGACTTTTATAGATCGTCTGAGAGGCAACAACGTTATGTTGCTAAGAACTCAGGATTTGTTGGTGTGTAGGATCTCAGGATCTGTAACATATAAATAAGAAAGATATCATAACCATCCGCCCATCATCACCCACACAACCCACAACTCTTTTCTTATTTTGTTGTATGTGTAGCTGTGTGTGTATGAACGTGTTCACGCCGGGGGGTCAGGAGTCCTCGTGCGTCATCATCACCGCCCATCCCCGAACCGAGGGCTCAGCAGAAGGCTGTCCCTTTCCCCCGGCTCCTCCATGTATGTGTATCTGTGTATTTTTCCCATCTTCCCCGCACCAGGGATTAGCGATTAGCCGTGCCTCATCACCGTAGCCCCTCCTCTCAATCAGGGACGAACTACGACTCCGCAGAGGGCTGTCGCCTCCCCCAGTCCTATTTCTCCTTATTGATTCTCCCACTCCTCAACTTCTTCTTCTTCTTTAATCTTTATTACTGATGTGATCTTTTTCTGATCTTTTCCCATCCCGTTAAATTACGCAGCATAGTTTTCATCACCTCATTAAGCATCGTCTCTGTTACATTCAATTCGCTTTTAATGTCAAGTCATCGGGGACATTCCATGAAGGTGTGTTCCACCGTGTCCATTTCTCCATAATAGTGACAATTCTTCCAATCCCTTCTTTTAAAGCGGAAGAGATAGTCACTAAATGCCCCATGGCCGATAAGGAAATGGGAGAGGTAGAATGCCATCTCCCCGTGATCCCGACCCCCTGGAGTTATCAATCCCAACGTTTATTAACAATTTGCTTCATATACAAAAATCTCTGTGCCAAATTTCATCAATATTATTTTACCCAATCGAAACAATCCGGATGACATACCCAGATTACCCAGCTTCAAATAGGCCAACACGTACTTATATGCATACGAACATTACCTACCACTTTCTTTTCTGGGGTCCCTAAGTTATAAAACGTCGAGAAGTGCGAAAAAACCTATACCCCAACATTTTAACTGATTAAACATTTTATCATTAGATTAAACAACATTTTTTGATTGATTAAATATCTTTCTTGTAGAACATCTCTATAGTTTTGATATCAAGAAGTAGTATGGTGTGTGTTATGATAAAAATATGATTTTATAATACACTATTTTAAAAAAAGCAAGCGAGTATAAGATTTTAATAATATTTATTTTTCAAAATAATTACATAGTTTCAAATCTGTGATTTTTTCATGTTTTAGTCTACATAATTTTTCAATTATTAATTTTAAGGTACAAAACTGTACCTTAATATTGCACAGTACAGTAATAGTTTTCTATTTATTTTAATTTTCATGAAAATTAATATATCTAATCAAAACTTTTTCTTCTTAATTTGTATTTATAACAAAAATTACTTTTACCTTTGGAGTGAAAAAAAATAAACAACATTTTATCAACTGCAATTTGAGAACAAAGAGTTTCCGGGTAAAAAGGGTTCATCTGAAATTTTTCATCAAAGACTACCATGATATTTTCATTCAATTAGTTTGGGTAAAACATCGCGGAGTACTAGATATAAATTTTCTTCCTTTAATAGGATGAAGAAGTCATCTTATGTTAACCTGTTTAGAATTAAATATACTAAGGTATTACAATGATCATATATTAAAATAATGTTTATTATTACATGAATTGTCAACATTTTTCTCTTTTAATTGCTCTTAAATGCATTCCACCCTCCGCTTGAGTGACAAAGGTTTGCGAATCGATTTTAGGAGGCACTGTAGTTTTCTTTGATAGCTCGAATCTAAATTTCGACACAATTGAAAGTAGAGTTATTTTTGTCTGCATTAATCCATATCTCTTACCTGCAAGAATAAAATAAGAAGTATTAGTAATATAATTTTATATATATATATATATATCTTCCTCTACAAATCATGAGACCTTGCCGTTGGTGAGGGCGCTTGCGTGCTCAGTGATACAGAGTAGCTGGACCGAAGGTGCAACCATGTCGGAGAGGTACCTGTTGAGAGTCAGAC
>JAAAKQ030169810.1:0-12517 GCA_010016005.3 Zanna intricata
TCAACAGATGAACAACGAAATTCGAGTGCTGCCACCGACAAGTGCTGCTATCTTCATGTTGAGGTCGGAAACTTTTCAGACCACCGTCGTATAAATACTTTTATTACTGTTCGGCATAGTCCACCAAATTCAAGCACTTGTGTTGACAGCTTGTATTATGATACCAGCTTGTTTATTCCCACTTCAAAGAACATCACTGCCAAACTTAATACATATGTTGACCATCAATGATTATCATTGCTTTTGGACTATTGAGTAGTCGGCTAATAATTCAATTTGTTAGCAGATTATAATCAGTGATAAATCGGAACTTTTTGATTCAAATTTTTTTGATTCTTTAAAATATTTTGTCAATAAAATGCTACAGTTGTACTTGAGGGTCAAAAATTTACCATAAAAAATGTAAATAAAAATTGTACATAAAAATACAAAAATTGTAAATAAAAATATGCAGTTGTCATAACCTGGTTCAAATATTCTGCCAATAAAATTCCTTTACAGTCGTAAAACCCAACAGCCAACCTTCTTTTGTTCAAATTGGTTCATTTGAACTTTTTGGGCTTGTTCCTGGAATATGTATGAACCCACTCTTTGGTTGGGGGCAGTTAGGATGTTTTGTAGGGGGATCGGATGAAGATTAAATTTTCCCAATTTTTCGAAAAACTGGGAGGGTTACCGGTGGGAGTTCAGGTTGGAAGGGGATCCAAAACATATACAATACCCAAATATATATCGAATATATATCCAGGATTAAATATTTCCCAATATATAGCACAAAATGTTAGAAAATATGCATGTAAACGGGTTGTATAAGTTCAAGAGGCATTTTTTTCGCTTAGAAACTTGAAAATGTTGCTAAAATATGTTGTCTTCAGGAGTAAACCTATATGTAAAATTTTTTTATGTATGGATTAGTAGAAGTGCTTCAAAAGCTGACTGAAAAGTCCATATACTGAATCTCATATACGTAGTCCACACGAGAGTTGTAATAAAAATATCCTATGTAATTCATAATGAATTTACTAAATCTGTCCCTCTCACATAATGAAGCATGTGCAATATATTAATTAAATGATGAAAATATTTATTTCTACAATAATTAACATTTTAACATATGCTTACCGCACTGCAATTTCTACAAGAGAAATACCATCATGGCTCTTAACAGCCATAAACAATAGACTGAATCTTTTTTTGGAAAAATAAAAAAGAAACCAGCAGTGATCATCTAACAAGTATTTTTGACAATCATTAGTAGATAAGAAGAATACATAAAAATATATATTGGTTCTATAACTGAACACTGTGTTGTATGCTCCATGCATGTTAATGGAGCATCATATATGTTAAACGTCTACATCATGGAAAACAGCTACTGTTTATATAGCAGAGTTCATTGCTATACAGAAAATTCTGCGAAGAGAATTGCTATTATGTTCTGCACATCTGTATTCAGAACAAGAACATTAAAGATGTCTTATTGTAATCATCCTATCTGTTTTAAACTGACGAGTACAGCGATGCGTACTTATGTAGACTCCAGGGCGTGCTGATATCCCACGAAAAGAAAGCGCAAACGCAGCTACCAGAATGGCAACAGTTTGTGATAATATAGCTGCATTAAGAGAACCTCAGAAAGAGGGTATGAATTAATAAATAATATTACTGCTGATGTGGAAAATGATAACTAAAATATAGTTACTTATCTACATGGCAGCAGACTATCAACAAGTCTGTAAGTCAGGTCAAGTTGTTACCTAACAATTATCTATATAAAGTAGTTTTTTCTACGAACATGGATGTTATTTAATCATCTTGGAATTGTCAAGACTTTCATTTCTAATTTTTGTTTTCAGTGAGTTTATTTAAGTGTTTTAAAATGTGCTCAAAACACAAAACAATTTTAGATAAATTGTTCGTATAAATAACTGTAAATAGTTCGAACAAATGAATCCTTCATGCTCTGCACGCAGCATGCGGCATACCACCATTGGTTCGCTTTGGCCAATAGCAGCTAAAATAAAAGTGTTAGTCCATATATCAAACAAACCCAAACACAATCCTTTTTTATACGCAAGACTACCCGGTCACAGGTTAGCTTTGTTCGCCGGACCATCCAGCCGAGAGGCTCTACACTCGGACGCATTCATATTCTCATGATTGTGATAATATTAAGTATTTTACGGAAATATTTTAATAAAAGAAATATTATTGTGTAGAGAATATTCTTCTGAACATTTTGGTGTGTTTTTTTTTAATATTTAAAATAGTCTTAGAGCATCTATAGATATGCCAGCCTCTGTGGCGCGAGTGGTAGGGTCTTGGTCTTTCATCTGGAGGGGTCGTGGGCCGATCAGGCATGGCATTTTCACACGCTACAAAGATTGTCATTCATCTCATCCTCTGAAGCAATACTTAACGGTGGTCCTGAAGGTTAAAAAAAAAATAATTAAGAAAAAAAGGTAGCAAGAAGTTTAATAGTTTAATGCTAGTCATATTGATAACAGGAAATTGGCTTAGGAACGCCGTCATGTGAGCCACTCCAGCTGCTGCTACTGACGCAGACCGACCACATGATTGGTCCAGAACTTAAAACTTTTCTTCTAATATCCTCAGTATAACTGAACTGTGCATTTCTGTAAAACAACAGTTGTCTCTGGTTTATTAATCATTTCAATTTAATCTGCAAATGTACTTTGCTTTTGGTATGAATAAAGGAAAGACTGCCAGCAGGTCTAGTTCTGATTGTTTTTAGCGAAATAGAAGTAATCAATCGCTGTTTATACATGTGTTGATATTGTATATGTATTTGATGCCATAACAGTGGCGACTAACAAAAAAACGGGAGGGTCTTTTGAATTTTGGTATGTTAAAAGTCTAGGGGAAAACTACCTACCATATGGCAGCACCAGTCTATATTTTTGTTCTGTTAAAGTGTGCATTACATTTCGTCTGCCCCTTGTACACAAGAAATCCATATTAAAATTTTTTTAAATGCAATGAATCAAGTGTGTATACGTTGAAAGCATTTTGAAAAGATTGAAAGAATAAATTTTGTCATAGTAGTTAATAGTTTAACTAAAATTAACATGTAGTAATTCTACACAAAAATTTCATTTTCCATTGTATATCACCTTTAATCTAAATACAATCCCTTTCTCAGATTTATTCAGAAATTTAACATCAGAAATACTTTAGGAAATGATATGGCTATGTCAACCAAAGTCTTACTATTTTTTAAAGATCTGTATGTAAATATTTGATTATTATGCCCTTAATTTGCCTTTCAATATTTTTTCATTGTGGTTTTATTTTGCTTTTAGAATATGGAGCAGGCATTTTACATTGGTCTTAATTTTTATGATAATTGCTTACATTAATAATTAATTATGTCCAGGTATGTGTTAATGTTGCAAACAATTAAGCAATTGATTTTAGAGCATAAAATTCCTTACAAGGTCCATTTTCCTAGAGAGTTTAATTTAATGCAAAACTAAGTATTTAATATTCTGTTTTATTAATAAGTTATATTTATTTTGAAATAAAATCAATAAAAATAATTTGAGCTTCAAATAAATAGGGGCAGAGAGAGAGAAAGAGAGGGTAGAGAGAGAGAGATTGTGTATAAACACTTTTATTATAAATTTGTTTTATTACAGAATTCAAAACGTCCTGTAAGATATCAAATGACTGTAATGAAAGTAGATTGTTTAATTTGGGCAGATTCAAGGAGCTGGCAGCAGGATTTTAATCTGTGTAAAGTAAATAATTCTATACCAAATTAATAAATAAAAATTATTATTAAAAAGAGTGATTTAATCTCAATATTAAATGTTTTTAATAATCATTTTAAAATGTGTAGCGATTTGACTTTTTTTTGTTGAATTATTAAAAGCAGAAGGAAAATATATTATTGGTGGAACATGGGTATTTTAATACTGATATAAAACAAAATGGAAGAGGATCAAAAAAATGTGCACACTAGTTTGTATTGTGTAGGTACTATTGGTAACTTTAAGAAGATAAACAAAAGTTAGAAAATTTAACCACCACTTAATTATTTACATTATGTTTTCAATTTCCAGATTTTGTCCTTTGCAAGTTTGTCCATATTCTTTTTTATACACTTAATTTTTCTCTTTCATAACTTCCATATTTTCATACACTTTCATACACTTTTAATACACTTTAATTGTGTGGATTCTTGAATGAATTTTACAATTTCTGCAGATTGTAGAATCCACATGTCTTCTTTTTTATAACCTGCAACTTTCATTGTTTTACATTCATATTCAAACTCCCCTTTTAAATGGACTATGATTAATTGGCCATAAAATTTTTTTGATGAGCTGCTAAGTTATAGTCAGGTTTTTAAGAATCTCATATGTAATTGTCGCATAAAAAATAATTTGAAAATTGTAAATTTTCTGCAAACTCTAATAATAAAATGAAAATTAAAACAAAATCTGTGAACAATAATTTTTTGTTGTTAAATAATAAAAATGATATTTTAATACAGAACGTAAGTAAATATGAAAAGTTGAAAGTTTTATCTTTATATGTTCTACGCAGTTTGATAATGTATTTATTTAATTAAAGTTCATGTATTTTGTTTTCTATTATATTTCTAATTTTGGTTGATGTATGTAAGGAAAAACAGTAGAGCATGGACTCAGCTTGTTTTATCGAAGATCTATGAGGTTTCATTCCTAATTATTTGGGAAAATTTAGAAGAGTCTACCTCAAAAATAAATGCTAATGAGTAGTAGTTGATGAATTTTTAATATGCATATTGTTTATTTTAATATATTTTATTTTTAATTAATTTTTTGTTAATTTATTACTTTCAATTAATAAATATTCCACAGGTTACTGTTTTCAATAAACAATGTGTATGTAGTTGTAATCATTTATCAGCTTTTGCATCAGGGATGGAACAAATTAATGCCATCAGACGTGAAATTGTAGAAAATAATCAAAGTCTAACCAGTTTTGAGAACGTACTTGGTTCCCTTTTACTTTTACTTATAATTCTGCTTTTTTCTATTCTTGGAGTTATTGCATGGTTGAAGGATCGAAGAGATAAACTAATGGTAAGCAGAGCTGTAACAAACTTTAATTATTAAATTAGTAAATCAATTAAAATAATAATTAAGTAAATCTACAAAAAATTTAGGACATCAAATTAAATTTATAAAAATTAAATAATAAAAATAAAATAAAATAAAAATTATATTTATTATAAAATAACAGTATACTCCACTAGCTTCTAAGCCTTATTATGGATTATGAACCACATAAAGTGACAAATATAATAATAGTTCTACAATCTATATCTGCAAAGGTCTTACTTTTCAATTAGTGGGCTATTTTTTTTTCGTTTTTTGCCATAGATTTTTCAGAAAAAAATTATATGGAAAACTGCCTAAGTAAAAATGTTTATTTTGTCATATTTTTAGAATAGAATCATTTTAGTATAATGCGAGGGTTATTTTTTTCAAGGTCCGATCGGTCACAAAATTAAAACCACAGTGAAAATATAAAAAATTTGTAGCAAGTACTTACACTATTTCTCTAGATAGTCGCCACTCTGATTTAGACATTTGTCGTAGCGTGGTACCAACTTTCCAATACCCTCATCATAGAACGGAGCCACCTATGTTTTCAGCCATGTTTCTACGCTGGTCTGCAGCTCGATATCTGTGCCAAAATGTTGTCCTTCTAGCCAGCGTTTCATGTGGGCAAAGAGGTGAAAATCGGATGAAGCCAAGTCCGGGCTGTATGGTGAATGACCAAACACTCCCCAACGGCTGCAGTAGCTTCTTTGTTACAGCTGCAGTGTGCGGCCGAGCATTGTCATGGAGAAAGACAATGCCTGATGACAACATTCCTCTCCGCTTATTCTGAATTACCCTACGTAGACGTTGAAGAGTCATGCAGTATGAGGCTGCAGTGATGGTCGTGTCACGTTCCATGAATTCCACCAAGAGAACTCCATTCCGGTCCCAGAACACAGTAGCCATACACTTTTTGTTGGAGAAGGTCCGCTTGAACTTCTTTGGTTTATTGGGAAAGTGACAATGCATCCACTGTTTGGATTGTTCTTTTGTTTCTTCAGTTTTGAAATGGACCCATGTCTTGTCCTCTGTGACAGTTTTGTTCAAAACATCTTCTCCTTCATTATGGTAGTGCTGGAGAAACATTAGGGAGGCGTCCATTCTCATTGTTTTGTGATGGTCGGACAGCATCTTGGGAACCCATCACTCACACAGTTTGCGGTACTGAAGTCTCTCACTCACAATGGTGTAGGGAGCTGACCTTGAAATTTCAGTAAACGAATCGCTCAATACAGAAATTTTGAACCGACGATTTTCTCGAATTGCCTCATTCACTCGATCGACGAGTTCATCGGTTGACACTCGCTTCCTCCCTGACCGCTTGCATCATGAGCATCTGTACATCCTGCTTTAAAGTTCCTGCACCATTGTCGCACTTTGTTGTTACTAAAGTTTCACCGTACACATTACTCATTCATCAGTGAATTTCAGCTGCATTACACCCCTCAGCCTGAAGAAATCGAATTACCGCACGCACTTCACCCTTGGCGGGAGATGCTATTGTTTATTGGCGGGAGATGCACGACATATTTACGTGCTAGCTGCGTGTTCAGAACTAAACGAAGTGACGCGGCGTGATTGAAGACCATACTAGAGACGCTGCGCAACACATATGCGCAAAGGTTCATTCAATTTTTGCGCGGGTTTTTATTTCGCAACCGATCGGACCTTGAAAAAAAATAACCCTCGTACAAGTTTGAGCAATCTTATATTCAAAGTATTTTTGTGATATAATTCAAGATGTACATAATGATCCAAGATCCAAGATGTGATTCAAGATGTGTATAATTCAAGATTTAAGATGTACTCTTTTTCATGATCTGTTAACTGAGCACAGAATTCTTCAAAGATTGCAATACACTTATGTATATACAGTCCATTCAAGAAATGTTGGCCCCACAAAGAGTACACTGTGAACGAAAGATTTTCCCAATATAGATGGTCAAACATCGATGTGAATTTTCAGTCATCCAATATGTGTGTTGTGCCAATCAAAATCGCTTGCTTCTTCACTGGTATAACTAGTAGTATTGTTGTTAAAGGAACCCATATTAATAAAATTGACAAATTCCTTCCCCTTAAACTAAACAAAAAAGACAGATGCCATTAATTTGATGTAGCACCAGTATCATAAATTGACAATTATAAAATAGATTACTGTGTTACCACTTCTGATAACATTTGGTAGCCAATGGCTGAACTTTGAACTTTTAATGTTTTTCTGTATACACTCTTTCACAATGCACATGTTTTACAAATATGTGTCAAATGGTATTTGAATGTTTCCACATATATTTATTTTTTTAAATGTAAATGAAAATAATTTATTTTCAGGATAGAGCCATATTTCTTGAGGATAACTATCCAGGTCACAGACATCCATATTTAATTGGAGTCTTCACAGGCAACAGGATTGGTGCTGGTACAACAGCAACAATTGGATTTCAATTGTTTGGAGAGAAAGGAGAATCTAAAGTAAATACATTTAATACTTTTGTTTTTTAACATTGTCTGAACATGCATTATTAACATTGAGTCTAAATCCATCGTTTTTGAGTAAGCCAGTAAAAACTTTCCCTCTTTCATTGCTTTAAATATAAAAAACAAAAATTATGTACACTTTAACTTGTTCCTTGGCCTCTTTATTCACATAAGTAACTTTTTTAACTAGTGATCTCAAACTTCCGCTTGGGAGCACATAAACCGGTTTCAATTTTTCTGCATTTATTTTTCTCACCGATCTTAAGATCGTGAGAAGAGTATTACTTTCTCCCTCCGAGGAGTCATAATAACAAGCGAATTTATTCTTGATAACTTCTGTTAGGTCGCGACCCATTATTGTCGATTATTCTTTGATTATGTCTCCGGGTTCGGGTTTGATGTCACTGTGACCGCGAACCGTGCCGGTAACTCGCCTTATGCAAGCCGTAAAATTTAATCACGTTTACTTATTTTTGTTTTTATCTTTTATCTGAACCACGAGTTTAGGGGCCTCCACCGACCATAGTTCGCCCGCTTGTGTTCCCCACACATATTGATCCCCAGTATCCTCTGTCAGATTGGTCTGGGTCACTGTCAATAGCGGAGGCAACATCTCCATCAGTTGTTGGAAGGCCGAATATACTTTTAACAGCTCTATCTAATGTCTATTAATGTATTGCGTAAGGTTTATGCCCAAGTTTTGTTTGAGCTGCAATAAGCACAATCCCAGTTTGTATTTCACCGAGATTATCCGGTGACGTCTTCTTCTTCCGATGACATCGGCCGAACCCGCTTAAAACGTTTCTGGTCGATCTTACCTCCTTTATCTTTTTAAGTCCATCTGCATGCCAATCTGGTTACTTCCACCTTCTTCAGGAAGGCGGAACCCAAAAAACTAATAAAAATTTTGGGGGGGTCAAAAGAAGCGGAAGGACCCGTTCGCAAAGAACCGGGAGGATTTTGGGTTACAGGAAACGAGACAAAAAGGAAAAAGTCTCCCCTATCTGTAGGCTAGCATTTAGAATAGTTTCTGTATAAGAATCATTTCTCTATTTAATTTTAGAATTTAATTTAACAATTTTCGAATAATTTATAATTTAGAATATTATACTTTATAATAATAATAATAATAATTTTAGAATATAATTTTTATTTTTTTAAATAATTTCTTTATGTTGATTGACCGGAAACTCAGCTTTGCTGAGCAGCTTCGGAGAGCCGTCAAGAGAGCTGTAACCGCTTTCAGCTGGTTTACAGCAAATGTAGGCGGACCGAAGGTCAGCAGATGCCGACGGATGCATTCCTTCCTTTTATTATACGGGGCAGAAGTGTGGGTAAGGTGTTCAGGTTAGAAAGAAACCAGAAGCGGTTGGCGCAGGTGCAATGCATCGCAACCTTGCGAATCGTTTCCGCGTATTGGACTGTTTCCGACTTGCCATTATAGTGGTCGCCGGCGTTATAACCACTGCTCTTTCGGCAAGGGAGCGCCAGGCGTCCTACAGGAGGCGCTAGGCAGGCGAAGACTGGGACACCATGCCGGGGAGGAACGGACTCGCACGTTCCTCGCATGGCAAAAGATCTGGAACCGCGAGACCAGAGGTCCGCATTAGTCCTTGGTCATACCTCTGGTCAGACCATGGACAGGATGTGGCATGGAAAGGTGTACTACTTGACCCAGTTTTTAACCGGCCACGAGTACTTCTCACTTATCTCCATGCCCAAAGGGTAAGCGTCGCCTCCCGACTGCCTGGTCTGTTGCTCTGGTGTACGGAAAGGCGCCAAGCACACGTCTTGCAAATGTGTTAGATGGGCAGTAGATCGATGGATACTAAAGGCGGATCTCGGACATTCTCTGGGCCAAGAAGGTCGACCTGAATATTCCTGAAACAGGTAAAACTAGGTAGCGATCTTCTCAGGTTAGGATAAGTACTTAGCCTGAAGTAATGTGTGTGAATCCTGGTAGAAAGGATGGGGGTTTAGACTGTAGTCTGCTGATGGTGGTTGGATAAAACCACCAGTGGGAGTCTGACACTCCATGCGTAAATGCTCCATGTGCATTTCCACCTTCCTCCCAAAACAAATATTATTATTATTATTCTGTTTAATTTTAATTTTTTTTTGTCTTCACCAAGTTATTCAATTTGTATTTTGCTATTACAGCCGCACATTTTGAAGTGTACTTACAGAAGAGTTCTTAGCAGGGGTTCAGATGACTGGTTTGTTGTATTTACATCAAAATGTTTAGGCTGTGTTGATTATTTGTATGTTTGGTCAGACTTCCAAGGAAAATGTCCATCATGGTAATAATTCTAGGTTTTTTTTTAGTTATTTACAATTTAGTTTACCAACCATTGGTTGATTAGTAATTAACCAAATAAAAAACCATCGTTTTTTTGTTATTTCCACATGGGATTGTGGAATCAAAATTCCCAGCATACATATGCCATGCCTGACCAAGTATGACAATTTGATATTTTAATTTCCATCAAAAAAATTTGTGTTTAAATTAATTACTGACCCATAGAAAAATTTAGCCCTACAATTCTTTTTTCACCAACTATCATCTCAATTTAAATTTAAGTTGTTTAAAATTCATGAAACATCAAATTAAAAACAAGTATAAGTACAGTTTATGTCTACAGTTTAATACAATAAAAGAAACTTAATAACTGCAGTATTCTTAGTAATTAAGTTAAAAATTTTTCAATCATAAGTGGTATGCTACTCTTACCCTGGCATTCTTTCAACATATGCCATCTAAAAAGCATAGAACACAACATTATTAAATAAATAGCACTCGCAAACAAATATTGATTAAGGTTGATATCTTTGCTTGCTTTAAAAGCAAGCAGAGTCATCAAATTTTATATTGATCATCTAATTATTAGACTGTGTGTCATAATAGTAGCTAAGTTGGTAGTAGAATTCAATCAGCTGTCCTTCCTCATGTATTAATTTAGTAAGAGCTGTAACATTTTAATCATTTATTATCTTGTTTTTATTATAAAATTTATGTACAGAAACAATATTTTTAGTTTTGTTAACTATTATTACTTAATTGAAAGGTATACTTCGTGGAGTATATCTTCACTCAAATTGAATATAATAACCGACCTCCATGGCATGAGTGGTAATGTCTCGGCCTTTCATCCGGAGGTCCCTGGTTCGAATCCTGGTCAGGCATGGCATTATTCACACACACTACAATTCACTCATCTCATCTTCTGAAGATATACTCTTAACGGTGGTTCCAGAGGTTAAAAAAAAGATTGAATATTATATACATATAAGAGTTGGTATAGTAGTTGTTCAAAGAAATGTTAATTATGATTGAAGAATAAATAAAATGTTTTCTGTATGTTATTTAATTTAGTCCTGTACTCGCTACGTTAGAATGAACATCTAACATTATATGTAAGAATCTTGTATTCAATTTATTGGAAGACGTATATGATATATATCCCACACAGTAGGAATAATATATATATAATATTGTACAATAAATAAATGGTATGTCAAACTGTCACAATATGTAAAATGTCTAAAAAGAGGATTAAGGAAAATAATTTTACGTCTGTATTTGAAAAATATCAAATTAAATTCTTGTTATAATAAATTTTAATTTATGTAATTTTTGTAAAGGAAATTTTATTTTTGCATAATATAAAATTTTAATATTAAAGTCAGTATTAAAAAATTAAAAGCCAGTGTTTAAAAGGGATAATAAGATATGACCCCTGAATTTACATTATGTGACAAAGTTTTATATTAATAGTAACAGATACAATAGATTTTCAGAATGAATATTTATTTAAAACACCTTTTAATTTTAAGATAGAATTAAATCATTAAATTTACAAACAGAGAACATGGAAATGCTCGAAAATTGATTTTTAGAGTTTTATTGAGAGGATTATTAAGCTCATTTAACGTGAACTAAAAATCCCAGTTCACAAGAAGCAGCTTTAAGTATGTTAAAAAATAATTTTCAATTTAAAATAATTAAATTTTACTCTAATAATAATAAATTTGTACAGAAAGGTGCTCCCAACAAAAACCAAATTAATTTCAGATTTCAGAGTCCAATCTGAACCTCAAAACACGTTATCAAACCAAAATTACCTTCCAATAAGTTCAACACTCCAAAGATTACTTTATAGAAATTCTAATTCCTTTGTAAGATCTAATTTTATAAAGTATGGCCAAATTTCTGTCTGCGACCATCCATTCATATTCCCACCCTAACCAGAGACCTCAGTTTAAACACTTATGAGTCAGAAAACACCTATGAGTATTTCAACAAAAAATTCAATAGAACCAATAAATAAAATCCCAATTTATATCAAATGTCAGTAAATAAATTAATAATGCACAAATGATGAATTTACATCAAATAGCGGAACAATATGACTTTCCCAAGAAATCGGCAATTTTAATTTACAAAACAAGATTTGTGTTAATAATAATAAACAGCTGAAGAATTTGAAACCAATAATGGTGGTGGTGGTGGTGATGGTGCAGAAATCATGATCTCCAAATCAACATATTTTATGAGAAAACCAAATAAACTGAAAACATGGAAGCACTCAGACTGGAGAAAGGGTGAATGGCTACAAGACCATGTCTGTGTGGATAGAAAATACTACAAAGAAATTTATAATGTTAAAGTACTTAGAGGAATGGATACAGAGCCAGACCACTATATAGTAAAAATAAAGATTAGATTTACACCTCAAAAGAGGACGAAAACCTTGCTCTAAAAACAAAAACAAAATAAATGGATTCCCACAAACTAATTAATAATGAAGAATGTAAAGGAAAAACTTTTTCTTTTTTTTTTTCATCTTCAGTCATTTGACTGGTTTGATGCAGCTCTCCAAGATTCCCTATCGAATGCCAGTCGTTTCATTTCAGTATAC
>JAAAKQ030169832.1:0-12517 GCA_010016005.3 Zanna intricata
GAGATGAATGAATTGTAGCGTGTGTGAAAAATGCCATGCCTGACCGGCATTCGAACCCGGGACCTCCGGAATGAAAGGCCGAGACGCTACCACTCGCGCCACGGAGGCCGGCCTCCGTGGCGCGAGTGGTAGCATCTTTAATGGTAGCATGGTGACATCTTTAAAACTAATTAATTTTTAATTAGTTTTAAAGATATCTACTAAATTGCTTTATTTGATTTTTATTTTATTTTAATAATTTTTATGGTTACTTGTTTAAAATATTTAATTATTTTGTTTTGTGATATTGAAAATTCTGTTTCGTTTATTACCTTTTTTCGTTAATTACGTGGGTGAATCGCATCCTGTATTTTTACCGGATATGAATAATGCGTGAACCATTTATAATGGTGTAATATGTACAGAATTGAACGCTATCGGTAAGTAATTTAAAAAGGAAGTGCAGATAAAGGAAAAAATTAAGTCAGTATAAATTTTTTATATCATTATTTTATATTTTTGTCTTCCTGTTTATATAGTACAGCTACGTGTAATTTCACACAGAAAATGTATTAGCCTATTTATTTATTTTGTTCAATTTATTACTAAATACTTTTATAAGCAGTTAAATACGTTTCTATATACTTATTAAAATTTTTATAAAAAATATATAACTAAAATAAAATGTTATATAGCTAAACAGTCCTTCTGATATGACGTTTAATGTTACTTAATTTAGAACTTACTTTAATTAACGACGACCGATTGTTATGAAAAGAATAGTTTTAATTTCATTTTAATTATATTCATACATAAAATACTATATGCAAGGATAAAAATTCATAGTTTTAAATAATCTCTAAAGATGGAATAATGACTATGAAAGCGCTTGGATAATACATCATAAAAATATTGCTTGCGAGTGGAAACATATTGTTTATATAAATACCAACGGTGCCAGTGTTAACAAAATAAAAACTTATTAAAAAGTAGAAAATTCTTTTTTTATATCTGATAAGTTATTTTGGGGAGCGGGATTTCCTTTTATCCGCATTAAAACTGTAACTACGTTATTTTGAACCTCGTCATAGCAGGGTCGTACTGTATTTAGATTGTAATTTACTTCTTTTTCGTTTTTTTTAAAATAAAACTTCTAAATTTTTTTAAACTATTTAGCAGATTTAATTGTAATTAAGTAACATATAATTAATTTTAATTATTAAACGAAGTTAAACACATGACAAAATGTAATTATATCGTGTGTGTGTGTGTGTGTTTTCGGCGCTCCTATGTATTGTATCCAACTATATTTTTACCTATTTGATAAGGGAAAATTTAATAAAATAGTTTTCTCTAGAAACCCGTGTAAAATTCTACTACCTAAGTATTGTATGTTTTTCTTTTTAATATACAACATCAATATCACTAATCTTAAAAAAAATTTTGTGGAGGTTGTATGATACATCCTAAAGAAATCAAAAAATAGTCGTAAAGAATATTTTGAAGTGTGGTTTTATAAGAATGTATGGTTATCTAGATGTATTAATAGAAAAATAAAATAAACAAATTTTTTGGAAGGATTTCACAAAAAAAAGAAAGAAGTTTGTGGCAGAATCTTATAAAAGGAAAAAATTGATCAAGTCATTTATGAAGCACCCACATTTAGTGAATTTGGTTGTAGAAGAAGTATAAAAAAGTAAGGAATGAGATATAAAAATTAGCATATATAAAAAATCCGCTAATCGAATATATATTGAAGATAAGAGGTCGGTGCAAACTAGAAAAGAACGGAATCCGGTTTGCATCAAACCAGTCAAATATCGATGAAAAAAAGCAACCGACAATGTACTAGTTAAAAAGAAAAACACAATATTTGTTATGTACCACAACAAGGCTTTTAAAACTCTTTTTAGAAAAAGCCAAATTTTTTTAATTTATTTATTTATTAAGCACCGAAGGAGCAGCTGGAACCACTGTTCCAGCATGTTATCAGCCGTGGCAGCATTAAACTCTACCCCTCAAGCTTGGGTTCTTTGAAAAGAATCCCCCATCGAGGTCTCCCCTGTCTCATCGAAACATTCTGACCCTCCGCTTGTGGAGTGCCGAAATGCCCCTCCCCAGGGAAGCTTCCCGTGCCTACACCTAACCTATCGGGGGTCGTGTACGCGTTGCGCGCCCTCCCCCCCGCCGTGCACGACCCTCTCAAACCTTGAGAGGACCCCCCCATGCGTCCTCGGAAGTACCCCAACCCAGGACACTCTTGCGTGTGCCCTGGACCAAGGTATTCCCAGCAATTCTGCTGCCTCCCTGGCCCTACACGTCGCCACGATCGGACCCGGGCGTACATTATTTTTTTACGTCTCCCGTTTTTTTTTTAATACATCGTACATGAAATCATACGACCCATTACTTAACTACAGACTCTAATGAGACATGAAAAATAATTTCCACTACTAACACTCCACGCATATAGCGGTCATCCGACCTCAACTTTGTTTGACAGTATATTTATATCACAAGTAAATTACTCGTCAACAAACAAGAAATACATACAAAATCATAAAACACGAATTATTGACACAAGTTAATTACAAGATTTACATATTCAATTGAAATGAATTAAATTTATGAATACCATAATACTAAAACTACAATTATCTACTATCCGACGACGACTGGTTGCAGAAGTGTCTGCATCAATCCAACAGACCGAGAATTTCCGTGCACCACTTGCATTCATTCTTCTCCCCATGCTGTCGTCTCTCTCTCTCTCCTTAGTACCTAAAAGGCGGGAGACCAACGATGCCACCTTGTTCCACTGTCTTCGTCCTTGAAGCATATGTTCTACTTAAGTGTTTACTAAAGTGTCAATGGAGTGATCCATTGCAGACCATGCATCCTCTTGAGTCCCTCCCAACGTCTACAGTGGAAGAAGACATGTTCCAGCGTATCTTCTTCAGTACAATATATGCAGGTCGGATTCGTGCGTTTTCCAAGCCTAAACAGGTAGGCTTCAAACCCACCGTGACCCGAAAGGAGTTGGGTGAGATATTAATCAACCCCTCCGGAGCCACGGCCCCAGGCGTGGGATCAGTTGCCCGGTCCACACACCCTTGTCCGAAGCCTCCCACTCCGCCTGCCACTCCTCAAGTCGTAGTCTCCTGGCCTCCAGCTTTGAGGTTCCCTCACTAATGCGTCGTAAATCCAGCGCACGGAAGTGAATCGGTGGGACCCCAGCGATCACCTCTGCCGCCACTTCTGAAACGGTCCGGTACGCCGATGCGATCTTCAGTGTCGCACGGCGTTGGAGGAAGGACAGTCTTGCAACTTCCTCTTCACTCCCAACGTCTCGTGCCATGCCGGAACTGCATACATTAATATATTCGCCACCGAAAGCATAACATGACGTTTGCTGGCCCTTAGCCCAAAAAAAAGGCAAATTAATCAGAATAAAAAGCATTTTAAAGAAACTAAGGAGATTTACGAGTTCTATTTCGTAAGGAATTTATATTACTTATTAATTCTACCCCGAGTCGAGAGGAGAATAACAATTTCTTTCTTTATGGGATTTCATTAATGTGTGCTGCAGTCGGACGGTAAGTGTATGATTTTGAATGAGATTAGGCTGTATTTTGATATGAACATTTACAGAAGTAGTCGACCTCCTGAACGGAACGAATTAGAAAATGACAGTTATTTGAAAAACGATTTGTTTTTCAAATCGTTTTTCAAATAAAGGAGTAAATAAATGAGTTTAATTTTTCAACTTATAGCATAGGATCTTTGTTTTGTTTAACTTACTTCAATGGTTTTTGTTTTTATATATTTGTTTATTATATGAGATAAGGTATTCCTTTATTTTTGTGCAAATAATACTTTAAATTTACTTCGATAATGTTTTAGTAGATTGCTTTATGTACAAGGAAATATTTCTTGATTATTATACTTCGATTCTACCTTTTTACTTTCCCGGTGAATATAACTAAAAAAAACTGTATTAAAGGGGAAAGTACAGTGATAAAGTCAAAATTAGGGTACCAGGCTTTTTGTAAATCTTTACATTTTATGGTCCAACTAGTTTATCTAGACCAAAAAACATCCGTATTATATGCGTACGTATGTGTGTTGTACTGCTTTGGCCTTATATCTCCGGATTAACCGAACCGATTTTCTTCAAATTTGGTAAATATTTCTATATATTAGATATCGATCTTTTTTTTTTTTTTTAGTTCCTTGAGGGGGAAACCAGTTTCGGTTTTCTTCAGAGGCATTTTAGAGAAAAGCTTATTGAAACAAATCTGTTACTTACAATACGTATATAAAAAAATCCAACTTTTTTTTTTGCAAAAAATCAACTTATCCCTTTTGGAATTGAAATACATACTTTTTGTTCTAAGTTCCTTCGGTTCTTATTTTTCAAAAATGTTTTTAGAGTTTATACTTCATACACAAAGTTATCAACAAAATGTCTGCAATTTTTTTTTTTAAATTACCGAACCCGGACTTAAAATCCAAAAATGTTGTATAAACAAGTTTCTTACTGTAGTCCTTATTGAAGGCATTAGATTTAAAGAAAACTTTTTACTTAAGCGAATTTGTCAAGCTTAGCCTACATATGAATATTTTTAGAAAAATGTTTCGTAAAATTTATTCCCTACCTCTAAATTTTTTTGTTGTTGTACTCTTTTAATTTCCATTACTATTAGTCTTAAAAATCATACGCTTTATCAGCTTTTTTTGTAGATGGTTATTGACTCGACAGACGACCTTTTCGGTCTCGTTTCTGCATGGAAGTTAAAATATTGTATTTGAATTTTTTCATTATTCTATTTTCATTTTGTAAATAGTACACCATTGTATACTATTATTATTTTCAGCAAATACACCTTACCGGGCGGCTTACAAGGGAAGAAATAAGCGGCTTCATTTAATTTATCGCAGGGATAAGGTTTATAATGAACACCATTACTATCAGGGAAATTAATTAAATCTGCTGTCTTGTATCTTAGGTGCTTAACATACCTTATAACATATAACGTAAATTAACCTACCCGTTTCTGTTTACTTTTCAAAAATAAATATTATAATTATTTACTATCACATGTATATATTTTTTCAGAAAAGTAATAATAAACTAATAAGTAATAATCTTCTCTATTCATCTCTCGCTCATTTTTTTTTTCAAAAAGGATTCATTTGCACTACAGTATTACTTCATAAATTACGTGATAAAAATATTTCTTATCATATCACGCGTCGATATTCGATGAATTGTATAGCAAGTAAATATATAAAAACCGTCATAATATTTATGATAAAAATATGACTATTTATTTTGATTTTCACTCTGTTCTAGTTAAAATATGCAAATAAGCAGATTTTTTAAAAATTACGTAACGTTGTTCGAGGCCAACCGGATAGTTTTTAAAAACATAGTCGCCTTAACTCTTGATAAGAGCCAAATATATTTATACATGCTGGTTTATTAATTACTTCTTTATACTGAATAAAAATTTTGATAACTGTACATTTATAAATACAGTACTATTTAGTGTTTTTATATTTTATTTATTCAATAATACATCCGTTACGATAAGTAATTTTAACCGACATCGTAATAAAAGAGGATGTTATTTTGTAGTATTGAAATCAGAAATATGAATTATTTATATTTTCTTAATAAAACCATACGTACAAAATAAATGCATAAATATCCCTAGTTCTAGGAATTCATTATGTAATTGCAGTTTATAATTTTAAAATAAATCGATTTAAAAAATTATAATCCGTTGTTATTAAAAATCATAAAATTGCTTGAGGTTCATAGCCTGCCGTAAATTTTAGCAAATCTTCCTCCCTGGTAATTTATTCCAGATTTAATTTTGACTGTTCCTTTAGGTTTCTCCCTGAGGTCTTTACCTTAAACCCCCTTTGTTTCCCTAATTACTATCTTATAATGAAATTATAAGATCGGAGATATCTTAAAAAGAATCTTGAAAACACTTTCATAATTTTCAGTTGGATTTCTCACTGTATTTTCAAATATTATATTTCACTTTAAATTTGTTTTTCGTCCAGTATTATCAAAGTTTTAAAAAAGATAATTTTATTATAATTTTAACATAATTATCTATGAATACATATTTGTGTGTGTGCGCGCGCGCGTGTGTCTTTTCTGGTACATACTAATAATAATAAGTTGTCGTGTTGTAGTGATGAAATAAGTCGGCTCTGATGAAATACGTTCTAATTTGAAATTTTGTTACATTTTTAATACAAATACAATTTTATAAATTATTTATGTTTATTCTTGTTATTACTTGTGTTTATTTACATGTATATAGTTCTATATTTACCTATATTTACTTGTTCTATATTATTTATATATTTGTTCTATATTTATTTATATTGTTATCAATAAAGTGTACATAATAAAACTGTATTTCCCTTTCTTTTTAGTAAAAACATTTTGTTTTCTTTTAAATACTTTGATTAAAAGATTATATTCTTGGAATGAACCTTACAGACAGAAAAAATGTCACGTTTTAAAATATGTCTACATTTTACATACTTGTTTCAGTCTAAATAAAATTTATTATTATTATTATAAATAGATTTTTATTTACATTAAAAAAATCTTGGACAACTTTATTTAAAGATATACTACAACTTTAAATAAATACAACTAAATACAACTAAACAATAACCATAACCATATGACCATATGGTTATAAATAACCAGTCTTTAATGTAAAAGAGGAACAAAAAAATTATAGTTTTCCAGCTTCCCGTATCGATAACAACCATATTTCTGATAGCTATTAAAAATTAAAAGAAATAGTTAAGGGATCCAGCTACACACACACTCTAAATTTTCATTCAGTTTTTTGAATTACTTAAGTGAAGTTTAAATGCAGTGAAGATTATTTTATACATCCTATTCTCGATCCGGTCGGCTGGATGTAGTAGTTCGGAAGAGAGAGGAGATGTTCAGGGAAGCGGGAAAGGATGCGGAGGTACGGATTGTCCAACGGTGGAAGGAGAGATGGGATTCGTCGACGAAAGGCAGACGGAGCTATAGACTGATCCCGGACCTCCAGAGATGGCTGTGCCGAAAATACAAGGAACTTAAGTACAAGTCTACTCAGTTTCTTATCGGTCACGGGTGTTTTAAGGCGTACTTGTGCTCGCGAGAGCTGAAACCCTCCGCGGAAAGTGATTATTGCGGAAAGACCGCACGGTATTCATATGCGATCAGTACCTGTAGCACAGGTGAGCGTCCAGGAGAGAATTAGGCGCGCTTACCTCAGAGAACATCATTGGGACTTTGCGGCAGACCGAACGATCTTGACTCACAATGGTGTCCACGATATTTGTTAAAATCATCCGAATTAAGTCAGCGGAAGAAGTCAAGGTCTGAATAAATATTCCTTGGGACATGTTACCGGCCTCAAGGTTGAGATTATTAAAAAACATAAAACTGCAGGATCCCGACGGGTTTGAGGAGGTGCGGGGCCAGAAAAGGAGGTACTCATGGAGATAAAGAAACATGAGCGTTGTGATAATACCTTAAGATGGGCCCGGCATCCCATGTTGTAGAAGGGAAAGGGTTTTTGTAGGTAGGCTCACCCTATCGAGGGGTTCGAGACCGCAAAGGTACCTAAAAAAGGTTTCCCCTCCTCTGACAAAAAAGTCTGAATCCGGTTGGAATTGAGTCTTACTTTGTTGACTGATAGTCTTATTTCTTGTTCTGGTGGTAAATAAATATGGTTTTTCTATCGCAAACAAAATTTTCCTTTCATTTTTTGAATACTTTTTCCAATATTTAGCAATAAAAATGGTTGGTAACGTAATTTCTGTTAAATATATTTAGCAAGCTTAAAGTGGACAAATATTTTATACATTTTGCTGTTTTTCGCCTTTATATCTTCCAGAAGTAAAGCTCATTTTCATATACTACCTTATACCTACGGTGGGCCGACTTTTTGACAGCAAAATTTGAGCTGATCCTACTTTTAAGTACCCACCCCAATGCACCCACTATGAATTAAAATCTAATTAAGGAAAATTGACTTTAATATTATCGAAAAGTAACCCTAACAATACAAAAATTTGTCATTATACAAGTCTAATTATTTTATGAAGTTTCACAACTAAAATGAACGAAGTTATAAAATAAGAGTATCACGTAAAAATATCCTATCATATCGCACTTACGTTCAGAGTCCGGGTTTGTACTAATTTAAAAAACCTGAAGGTTTCAACTAAAACTAGTAAAATAATTAATTTTAATTAAAAATTTTTGAGTTGGCCTAACTCAAGCAAATTTATTGTAAAATAAATAAAGAAAAATATTTAAACGATTGATAAAGCTTTAGTTTTTTACATTTGCAGAAGATGACTCTGTTTTGCTTCCGATCATATTTATTCCGTGAGGCCAGAACTTTCAAAAGTTTCTTGTTCTTTATCTAATCGTACATTTCTATACAGCTTTCTGAAGAGTTCATTTGTATCGTCAAAAAAGATTTTACACAGTCGATTGCTAATGAGGACTTTCGTACCCCAAAAATTATTCGATAATGAAAATGCACGGTCAACTGATACGTTACCAGAAGCAAAGAACAAATTTAAGCAGCATATAATTAAGAATAAAGATATTTATTTCATCGTTCTTCATGTCCTACAACACAGTTTATCGGTTTTGCTTTGTAGAATTCTTCTGTTGGGCGTTCTTAATTTTTCTTCATAAATCGCTACATTCGGAACATTTTGATCTTTTTTCGGGGTCCCGGGACATAACCCTAAAAACTGGAACTGTCCCGATTTTTTTGGTCCATAGGTAGCCATACTGATACCCCATACCTTATATCATTTAACATTTTAATGAGTGTTTTCGATAAGTTAGATACGAATATCAGTTTTAAAGGTTGAAATATTTTAATTTTTATAAAAACTACAATCGATGTATTAAATGTTATTAGATCGATGAAAAGTAGTCAAATATAATAATTAAATAGAAAATACGTAGTGTTAATGTAGGCTAGATTTTAAGTCGGATTCGCGTATTAAACCTACGCCAACGGTTCAGTAATTCTGATAAATATATCTTATTAAGTTTAGAAATTATAAAGAAAATCTGATGGACGGAAGGGCAGAAGAAATCCGGATTTTCACAAACGAGGGCAGGTAGATCGCAGTGGACTAAGCGACTAATCGCTGATCTAGAGGCATGGTGTAGCAGAAGTCACGGGGAGATGAATATTTACACCACTCAAATGTTTACGGGGCACGGCAACTTTGAAGTTTACTAACATCGGATAGATAAACGAACGTATCTCTCCAGATTGTATGTTCTGTCAAACGGAAGACCACGGCAAAGCACACATTGTTTAATTACCCGGAGTGAATGGAACACAGGATTACGGCAGGTATAGCGGGGCTTACGTCTGAAAACTTAATAGCACATTCTGGTCTCACCTGAGAACTGGAATGCGATGAGTGAGTTTTCAATGTTTGTGTTACGTTTAGGACTCGGAGGGAGGCGAAGGGATTATTAGTGTAATTTTGGATGGACAGTCACGAGGGACTGCATGCTGAGGAGTGCCGGTTCCAACGAACGGCTGGGGACTCCATGGGAGCCTAGGTCGGGATACATTCCGAAAAGACCCGCAAACCGGTAGAGGACAACATATTTGGTGTACCCCCATTAATTAAAGTGGGAATAAAGTTAAGATCTAACCGGCGAGCCGACCTACCGGTCTGGACTTACTGCCGGCGGGCAGGAAGGCTCGTTTGAGTATGGACACTCCCCTGAGCCGAATTATACTTAATGTAGGTCCGACCCGGGGTGTAGGGGAAAAAAAGAAGGGAAATATTGAAAAAAGCTTTTGATTTCGAATAAATTTTCCGCTATATTTTCATTAACAAGTTAAGCTTAATTTACCTTTAAATTAACTAAAGTTTAAGTAAATCTTTTATTTTTGTAAGAAAAAAGTAAGTTTTTTACATAATTTATTTTATCTATCTTAAATTGAGAATTATCTACGTTACATTTATTTAGAATTGCAGTTAAGACTACTTGCTGGACTAAAATACTAACATTTTATTTGCGGAAAAAAACAAAAGGTTCAGTGTTTTTTGGGATAAATATTCATTTAACAACTTTTAAGTGTATTTCTTAAACGTTTTAAAGCATCTAACTACAATTTTGGGCTCACTATTTATATTATGATTAATTTTTTAGTCGATTTAATAGCAAATTTAAATCGAAAGTGTAATTAACATATTTATAATTAATAACAAAGGAGTGAAACGCCATATTGTTTTTTTTATTTTTTTATGAAACGCTATTTGTTTCCTTTTACGGTTAGTATGAATATTATAAAACAGGATATAGGAGTATGTTTTTGTGACGTCAAACATGTCATGATTAATTCCTTTAATTTGATTGGTTAATAAACGAGGCGGACACTAGATTCTCGAATGGTCCGAGGTGAAGTAGAGGGAAAGTCTCATTCTTGGCCCAAAACTCGTCGAGGATGTACACGTGTGTTACGGTTAATTTTTTAGTCATGTGTAAGTTTTTCTTTAAGTAATATTAATCCGCTTAATGATAAATATACTTTTTTGTTGTAGGATAATAATAATAATAATTCTGATCTTATTGAATTTTTTAAATAAAAATTTCGCGTATTTTCGGGTTAAAATGGAAAAATCGTCTCTGACTTTGGGTCTTGGCCTTTTGGAAATGAATTCGATGGCAATTTCCAACAAGCAGTTCGGATGGAACACCGCTGCCTTTTGCCACCATATTATAAAGAAAAGAGGTTAGTTATGAAACATATTACATTTAATTTTCTATGCATTTTAGCACCGTTAGTATTAATATATTTTTTTTGTATAAAATAATATTTTCACTTGCCAACAATTGTTAATATAAATATCCGAGAGCTTTAGGAGCCACTTCTCCATCATCAGCGAATATTTGAAATCATTTATTTAATATTCGTATATATAAACTTTTTATGTATAAATATAGTTAAATTGAATTAAAATTGTTACGTTAATAACAGTCGATTGGCAATTAATAAAATAAGTTATACGTTAATAAAAATGTTAATAAAAAGTCATTTCCGTAAGATGATTACGATTATTAGTCATTAATAATGTTAATACTGATCAAGAGTCGTAAAAATCTTACGAACATAAGTTAAATTCATATAAACGTATAACTTATTTTATTAATTGACAATCTACTATTACTAACATGAAAATGTTAATTCAATTTAGCTATAATTATACATATAACATTATCAAAAAAAAATATAGTAAATTTATTTGACTGACTTTTATGAAGACTAGAAACAATTTTTAAATATTAAATTATTTTTTACTTTCAAAGGTAGGTTATGATAGTTTTTTGATATTTGTTTTTATTTTAAACTATTATTTCTTTAAATTTATCTCCTAATTGAAAAAAAATAAAAGTTAGACAAATATTAAATTAATTCTAAAAATATTTTTAAAAATTCAAACTTTTTGAATCAGATCAGATAAATACTTTACTGCTAAAAAACTCAATTTTATTTTTTTCGTACGTTAGAAATCATAAAAACAATATAGACTAACGTTATTAAGATTTCTCCGTTTGGTTACCCGAGGTATAAATGGAAACTCCAGTAAGCCTGGCATAGGATGCTTGTTCTTGAGAACGGCCGTCATTTTTGGGAGAGAGTATCGACACGGTTCGAGTCTTCTAAAAGTATTATGTTTATGACACTTAAAATACACATAGGTAACTAAAATTCATACAAGCAACCTTTATTTTTAATTTTACAATCTTTTTTTAATATATTTAATGATAATGAGCTTAGCAAAATTTCCATTTTAGTAATTTTTCAGTTTTAATCGTCTATTCTGATTTAATTTTAACGGCTGTATTTAACATTTAGTAGATTTATTAATAAGAACTACAATATATATATATATCTGTGTGCGTGTGTGCGCGCGCGTATGTATATATATACTTTGCTGCTTAAAAAACTACATTTTATTTTTTTCATCTCTATTTAATGAATTTCATTATTCAAAACAAATTTTAAGAATTAAAAATAAATATTTTTCTTTACTAATTTTAACCTGAAGTAAGTTTGGCTTTATAGTTATTTTTATGCAAAAAAAAATTGCACATTCGTACTAAAAATTGCCACCTCCAATATTGTATTGAAATGTTACTTATTTTTTTACTATATTATTTTTTGAATTTTTGTTATTAATTTATATTTTTTCAGTCATCACTTAAGTAATGTGATAAACTATAGTAATAATAATAATAAAAATAATATCTTTTATTTTCAGTCAAACACATACAAATTACAATAAAATAGTAGTGTTATAAAACTAATTGTACAACATATATAAAAACTTAAAAGTTACAAACAAGTCATCCTACTTACAAAATCATAAAGTTAACTAGACTGAAAATTAGGTATCTCCATAGGCCAACCTGTGTTGGAGATTACCATCCGGATATATTTAC
>JAAAKQ030169843.1:0-12517 GCA_010016005.3 Zanna intricata
TTGTTGAATTGCACAGAGGACGAGATTGTTGAGGAGATGTCCAGTCAAGGTGTGACTCAGTGTCGTAGGTTAACAATAATAGGAAATGGTGAGGTCTTCCTTCTGCCTCCCATGTTTTGACTTTTAACAGACCTAAACTCCCAAAGAAGGTATGAGCCGGCATACATCGGTTGGATGTACGTGCCTTTATACCGCAGCCAATGCGATGCTTCAGGTGCCAGCGCTTTGGACACACTGCAGCTAGGTGTGACGGACAAGAGTTATACGTGTGTGGACTTAAAAAACATGAGGGCGAGCCATGTAAAGATCCATATGTATTAATTGTAAAGGGCATCATAACTGCCGTTCAAGGAACTGTCCCGTATATAAGACTTAAGCTGTGATCCAAGAGGTCAATACGCTTCAAAAGATCAGTTACCCAGAAGCGAAGAAAATTTTCAGTAGTAGAACGCCTCAACCTACGACTACTTATGAAAAAGTGGCTGCCGCCCCTCCAGTATCTAAAGTTGACGTTGAGCAATTACTAGTCGATATTGCTCCAAGCCTCCCCACCTTGATTGGGAGTATTATTGATGATAAAATCCAACAGAGGCAGCTGAAGGAAAAAGTTAGAGACCAAGAGTCATGTCCTTTGATAGATACTGTTGATTCAATAACTGAGTCCACCAAACAGAAAGTATCAGTTAAACCCCCCCCCCCTACTGCAAAACAAGCTAGCAGTGATATACCAAAAGTTAAAGAAGCGTCGAAAAAAGCCAAATTTGTCGCTCCGATGGTCAGCCACACGGAGAAGGAGAGTGTGGCGACAACGCACAAAGAGACTGAGTATAGTGGTCCAATGGAGGTGGAAGAGGGAGACGAGAAATCTTCAGACGTAGATGCTGCAATACACGCACCTATAGAGCCTCCATAAACACAAAGAGTTCATAAAGAGAGAGCGGGAACATCGTCCCCCTCATATATTGATATTGAAGCCGAAGTAAGGAAGGCTATATCAGTCAGTGTCTTGAAATGGCAAGAGTGCCAAGTTCACCAGTCTCACAACCTAACGTCTCGATTGACATTAGTAGAAGAGCATCGTTCAGATCTGGGAGAGATGACGATGACATGTCTGAGGCCTCAGAAACACTTTCTTCAGAGGTGGAGGCCATACAATGAATGGAGAAAAAATCCAAGAAAGGCTGGCCAAAGGGAAAGCTTAGGAAGTAAAGAGGCTGACATGAAAGTTAATGACTAGAGATTGAATTAAAATAATGCAACATGTAATGGAAATTCCATTATTTAGAAGAAATAGTTTTATCTTATCTTTTTTCTTTTCTTAGAGTAGAAGGGGCTAATGACCAAAGCAGTCGATGCTCCTAAAATTTCAAAGAAAAAAGAAAAGAAAAATTAATAAAGAGATTGTAACATGACAAATTTATAAGATATCAACAGATCAGTTAATTCCAGCACATAAACGATGAAAAAAAAGTGAGTTCCATTGACAGTAATAGCTAAAGTTATTAAGATAAATGTATAAAATTTTAGTATGCTTATCTAATTAGGTTAGTTAAATTGTATTAACTCTTTCGTTATCAGGCATTTCAGCATTAGGTAAGATAAAAAAACAAATATTATTGGTATAAAACAGAATCATTTTTAAAATCTTGGATCATTTAATATGAAAATATTCTTACGTAACTAACAAACAGCAGAATATGATACAAATGACACTTCTCATTATTCATCTCTTATAATTAACAAATATTATTTATGAAGTATCTAGTTCTATTTCTTGGTGCTAACTAAAAAAAGTTTTTTTTTTTTAAATCTGTACTAATATTCAAACAAAAGCATCACAAGATTCTAGTGTATGTTTATAATACAGTATAGTTTAAACAAAATACTAAAATATGTAAAATTCAGTATAAAATTTATATTCATTTTATTTTTTGAGTCATTGATATTACTCTTATTACAGTGATACAGTTGGAATTGTTCATTACAGTTTATTATGTCCCACAGGGGCACTATGTAACATTCTTTACAAATCCCGTAATTCATCACATTAGAAAAACTGGATCTCATAATCTTCCCAATTATACAATGGAAAATCAGAATGGTTTAACATTATAATTATAATTCAGCATTATAGCATTATAATTCTATTTTATGTTGCACAAATAATTATTCTGAGCAAAAAAAAAAAAGATTTGAATAATTATTATTCTTTCTAATTGGTCTTATTAGAGAAGATCTAGGATATGAAAGGTATTACTTAAAGATTTACTAAGTAAAAATCAGTCACCACAGTGAAAAAATATGTAAAATACAGTGTAGTTTAAACAAAATACTAAAATATGTAAAATTTAAAGTATCAATATATTTGTTAAAAAAGTCATAGAATAAAATTGATTAGAAATATATAATGAAGTACAGAGAAAAAGAAAATAGTATTGTTACCTTATAATTCTTGAGTGAATACAGAATTAATAGTTTGATACCAGTTTAAAAAAATCAGACAAATTGGTTGAATTATTTCTTTTAATGAAAAAGTAAATGTCAATTGATATGACATTCCTAGAAAGGAAAAATAAAGTGTATTTTCCATTTCCACCCTCTCCAATAATGCATTGTTTAAAATGGTAGAAGATTAATATTTGTCAATGAGAAAACATAAATAGATTAGCTAAAGGTTACATGGATCGCATTATTTTTGGGTAATTTATTCACTGTAAAGCTCTGAACTTTGATTTGTATACTTAATGAATGGACAATTGTATATGTAATTGAGTGTATGGTATATTTTAAAATAGTTCCTTCAAACTGGAATCACCAAAAAAAAAATCTTTTTGATAAATCTTAGTAAAGTCCTGATTCTTCTGCTTACTCAAAACAAACAGAGAAAGTAAAGGCTTTTTTAGATTGTTTTATAAAATAAGGTTTTTTAAATACTGTCCTTACAATAATACAATTCTTAATCAGTTATTTTTATCTAAAGTTAAAATTTCTTGCTTTTGCATTAAGTAATAGTCCAAATTAATGATTAATGTATAAAATTCTTTGCTGAAGTATTTATTTACAGTACTACTGTGTCTTCTTTTACACTTTTTCTGTACTTGCAGGCCAAGCGCAGTGATATAATTTGCTTGAAGCATAATTTTTTTTTTTACTATTTTTTGTTAAATGTTTTATACGTTTGTATAATTATCATGTAGAAAGTTAATACTCACTTCATGACAATGCTTGCACTTCTAACATCTTCTGTCTTAAAATACACTTAAATCTGATAAAAACTTGTCTTATTTATAAAACTTTCCATTCACAAGCTCAGTTTTAATATTTATCCTTAAATTGAATTCTATCTAAACCCATCTCTTTATTTTGTTTGTTTGTGCTTGCTGTATATTTTATTAAGATAACAAGATATTTATTATTAGAAGTACCCCAGTTTTTCATGAGGTCAGTTTAATAGCTTCATTTATACAGTCAGTAAATAAATAATCTATAAATATATTTTTTATATGTAAATTACATGATGGTGCAATTTTCTTTACAGGATATCATTTGGAATCTGTGGAAGATTTACAGGGGCTGAATTGTTTTCATTTTCCCTTGCTTTATTTATCGTCTGTATATGGGTGTTAACAGGTCATTGGCTTTTGATGGATGGTGAGTTTTATACTTAGTTCCTCTATGTGTGTATTTGTGTGTGTGGTGCATATGTATGCGTGTGTTTGTGCACACGTGCCATAAAATATAATAAAAGGTAAAAATTTCTATAATTTTTTGAACTGCAACGTTAACAGTAGTAGTAATATTCTAGTTAATAAAATGTTTAACCAAAAATTCCAGTATTCTTTTGGTTGCGGAGGTATAATCATGATTACTACATATTTCCCACTGCCTCTTGTTGGAAAACAGTGCACGCCTTAATACTCAATATGCTCTGTATTTAAGAGCCTGGACAAAAATCCCCATTATCTCTTTTTTTTCTTTTATGTTAATTATAACTGATTAAATTTTTAACTTTTACTTATGGTTATTAATAGCCTGATTAGGTGTAATAGAGGCCTAAGAATGTTTTTAGGGAAGATCTTTTCCTACAGTGTCTACATTGTGTATCACAAAGAAATTCTTGTTCTCTGAGTAAAATCTGTTGATCTTCTGGGCAGAATAGTAGTGTCTCTGCTTTTCATTTGGAAGTTTTCCATTCAAATCCCAGTCAAGCTTGATATTTTTCATATAAAATTACAAAAATTAATTATAATTCATTGTTTTTACTATTATTAGGTGTCAGTCTATTCCTGTTGTGTGAATATGCAATGTGACACAGAAAAAACAGGAACTTTTGAAATGCTTAGTGGCAGCTGTGTACAGTTGGCATTACTGCTTTATGCAAAGGCAACCTTGCTACTCAGTCATCGTGGAACAGTCAACAGCATGCTGTAGCTGTAAAAATAATTTACAAAACCAATGATAGTTTGGAGGATGCACAAAAGGAGTTCAAAAGTTCTTGTATTATTTTTGTCATCTTACAAATTGTTATTTACTTAGGTAACAGAATCCTTGGATTCTGTTACCTAAGTAAATAACAATTAGGTAACAGAATTCCTTCTTTTGTGATATGATTAACTAGGCAATAATAATATTTACTAAAAAATGAGTTTCTGTAGTGAATGGCATAAAGGTTTCATGTGTAGAGCTGAATGTCATATTCATTTTGATGGGCATGTTGACATGTAATAACATAATTACCAAAGTGAAGAATGCAATGAGAAACTGCTTCCTTCTTCACTTTTTATTTTCTGTCTGTCATGAAATTTGTTGTTCTTGAGTGTGTTAATTTTTAAAGTGATTTATGCTTCATATCAAGCCATTTACAGCTGTTAAAAGTTATGGCACAAATTAGGTACCGCTATACAATATAACTATTTTAAGTTTCAGAACTTCAACTTTTTATCACATATGAGTTATGTTATAAATGTTTGCTTTTAGGTTGGTTATATTAATCTGATTAGCTATTAGAATTATAGGCTATTTTTCAGTTACATAATGCTGTTGTACTTAAATTTTATTTTTCAGCAATGGGAATGGGATTGTGTGTGGCATTCATCGCATTTGTTCGGTTACCTAGTCTGAAGGTTTCTACTCTTCTTTTGACGGGCCTTCTTGTATATGATGTGTTCTGGGTGTTCTTCTCATCCTATATATTCAACACAAATGTCATGGTTAAGGTATGTCTCATGAAATCTTTATGTTAATAACCATGTATGTAATACAATTTATCAATTTCTTTTTTGTTTTTTGAGTGGATGAAGTATTACAGGATTGTAGCATCTGGTACTATAGAAAATTTAACAAACATTTAGCATATAAGAGCTCTTAATTAAAAGTTACTTGTTATTTATCTTAAACAAATCTTTGTTTTGTTTTTTTTTTTTTTTTTTATAAAAGCAACCATAATGTATCTCTTTAAACCTATCTCACTTCAATTTTTTATTGCCTAAGATCTTTAATCTATTTTACTGGGTTTTTTTTTCTGTATTCAGTAACAAACATTTATTGTAGTTAGATTTTTTAAATTGTTATAATACATATTATGGCTTAAAATCAAAAGCAACATATTTACATTACATGCACATTATTGAAGAGATCATTTCAAACAATTTTGTTTACAATACTTATAAAAACTTCAAACAAATTCTACAAGAGCACCTTTTATGGGAAGTAAAACGTCTAGACAATATTCAAATTTACACCACACATTACGAAGAATGTCTGCAGTTATTACACTTTTGATTCTTCTTTTTAGTTCATTGAGGTTGACAACCTTCATTGCGTACACCTTGTCTTTGACAAACTTCCAAAGATAGAAATCAAGTGGCATAATGTCCAGCAATCAAGGTGGTTAGGGAATTGCCCATCACAGCCAGTCCAACATAGAGAAAACTGTTCATGAGGATAGTCCTATCATGTAAACCACAGCATGATGGTGCGCCATCTTGTTGAAAGTAAATGTTTGGTTTCCAATGTTCAGTTTGCAGTACTGGATATTCCTCTAACCTGTCTAGATAACTAGCAGTAGGAACCATTGTCTTTGTGAAGAAGAATGATCCAATCACTTCATAAGCAGTCAATGCACATCAAATTTTAATGTTGGCCTATCATGTAGTATTTGTCAAATGGCAATTCTTACTACTCGCAAGTCCAACAATTATGATAGTTAATGTGATCAAAAAGATGGAAGCTAGCTTTGTCAGAGAAGATTACTTTTTCTAAAAGCTCATTAGATCCATTCACTTTCATTCACTTTATCAAGAATGTCCATGGCAGAATTGTAAAAGAGCGGCTTATTGTTATCTTCAGTTGCATGCACTGACTGAATTTTATATGCTTGAAGTTTTAGGTGCTTGTGTAAAACCTTCACAATTGTTGAACTATGGTATTCCCAGTTCTAAACTCACATGATGAGTCAATTTACCTGGGCTTCTCTGAAAAGTTTCTCTTACTTGATTCACAACTTCCTCAGAGATGGGAGCACCTTTTTTTTGTGTACTGCACTTCATGTATCCTTAAAATATTGATACCAACATTTAATACAATCATTATTAGGAGGATCATAACCATACTCTAAACAAAAACACCCACAAACAGTAATAACAGATCGGTTTTCATGACACCATAGTTCACTCATTGCTTTCTCTTGCACATTAGCCATTGCTCAACTGACGATCCCCCCCTGCCATTATAACATGCCAGTGTGACATTCAATGTCATCAGTGACTCTAGTAACAACACTAATGTTTAAAAAAAATTAACGTGTTCTACATTGCTTTATTCATTTTTTTATTAACCTCTAAAATGCATTGAATAATTTATGTTCACCCTGTGAAATGCGTATGATGATGTGTCTCACTGCATGTTTATAATTTCAATCATACAGAGCTTAGGCTGTAGATTTTTAGTCTAATAATTTCATTTGTGTATTTATCAACATACGATATCAGGTTCCAACTTAACTATGATTAAAAATTTATAATTAAGCTACTGTAGATCATTTACCACCGAAGATAAGTTATTAATAATGTATGAAATAAAATAACAGAATTAAATTAATAGTGAATTTATGTTGAATTGTATGTAATAAATACATAGTTGTATATATTATAACTTATTATATAGTCAGAACTCTAATAATAAAATAGATTAAATCATTATATATTTGTTTAGCATTTACCTATTACCTCAGATGAATAGGTTCATAGTAAAAAATTTTGTATTTTAATTTTTATGAATTTGTGTATTTATAGTTTTCATGTTTTAAGGTTGCTACTCGACCTGCTGAAAATCCTGTTGGACTGGTGGCTAGAAAATTACATATCGGGGGTGTTGTTAAAGAAGCTCCAAAGTTGTCATTGCCAGGGAAATTAGTCTTCCCAAGCTTGCATAATAGTGGACACTTCTCAATGTTGGGGCTCGGTGACATTGTCAGTATTAAAAACTGTATAATTTATTTTATTCATATTGATTTTAACACTCCTTACTTATATTCTAAAACGTTATAAATAACTTGTTTGATTATTTTTGTTTTATAAGATTAAAAAAAAAAAAAAAGAAAAAAAAAATTAGATCAGATCCTGGGGAAAAATTACAATCTACTTCTGTAACCTTTTCATCCCTGATGTTTGCACAACATCTGGAACATATCTCAGGAAGTAGGATGGTGAATAATAGAAGGATGTGAATTAAGGATGAAATTCCTGTAGCTGAAGCCATATTCAATACTGGTTCCCATAGACTACTAAATTATTCCCATCCACTACTAAATAGTGGATACAATTTCACCTAAAATAGTTATCCACTTAGTAGTTAATGATGTTTTCAGTGTTTGTTACTAAAATCTATACAGAATATTATTTACTGTTGACCATCTTGATCATTTTTTTAAACTTTGTTATTTTTTTTTTGTGTATGTTAAACACTTACTCTTAACCAAATAAACCAACTTCAATAATTATTTTTAAATGTTGTAGAGGAAGTTCCTCTGGTGGCACTATTGTAAAGTTCTTCCAGATAATTTGATTGGAAGTCTTGACTTTATTAAAAAATTGTTTGCATAGACAATTTGAAAATATTTTCCATATCTTGCTATTTTTATATAATAGTGGATAAGTATAGACTACTTACTTATACTTTTATGTTGTTTATATATATATATATATATAGCTTATAATATTTTTGACATTTAAGTTATTTTCACACAAAAATTCAAGAGAACTATTATTATATAACTTGGGTTGAAAATAATGAATTTTCCCACATTCCAGATGGTTTATCTCATGGTTACCATTCTCAGGAGTGACTTGTGTCAAATCATCTACAATCATTACTGGCTATGACTCCTAATATGCAAGTACAATGCATTAATCTTACTGTAAGATTTATTAACTCACTTTTAATATATTATACCAGACAGGTCTAATAACATAATTTGGGGATGTGTACCCTTGATTTGCATAATAAGGTTTATTTTCTTTATAAATTAGAGTGAAGAAATAAGATGTGACCTTTGGAAAAATTTATATCCAAGGTTAAACAAATGAAAATTAAAAATTAGATCTAACATATCTTGTCTCTTCTTCCAGTGATATACTTTATTTACTTTTTGGTATTTTATTTTACATCCTTAATTACTTATTTTATTATTTAAATTTTACAATTTATTCCTTCCTTCCCTTCCAATTCTCTTTTTTCTTTTTTTTAATAAATTTCTTGTAACCTTATGTTCTGTTTTCTTTAAAAGTACTAATTTTTACATGCTACAGTAGCATGCAAATTAATCTGAACAGAGTAAATTTTTGTTTATTTCTATGTTATGACTGCAGTACTTGACCACACCGATTGTTTACGTTGTTTGTGTAATGTGAGGTTATTGTTCTTTGGTTACTTAGCCATTTTCATGTTATAAATCGTGTTTCGTGAAAGTTTATTTAATTTTTTATTACAAAATCATATTTTTATATTTTTTGTTCTCTGTGTCTTGAATATATAATTATAAACATAACTCCAAGAAAGCATTCAATAATTGTTTCTCTTTCTGAACATACCACTATGACAACAAAAATAGCTTCTGAGTGTGATATGTGACTAGGTACAATGAATGATATTTTAAAATAATTTAAAAATCTAGTTCTTTTTCACATCAAAGAAAAGGCCATAAAAAAAGCTATTCCAACACAGGATAAGGTATTAGTGGAAACTGGTTTCTTTTCACATCAAAGAAAACATTATAAAAGAAAAGTTACTAATCCAACACAGGATAGATTACTAATGAGAAATAGTTAATTGATCTGAAAGTTTCTGCTGCGGACTTAAATCGAGAATTAACAGCCAGTGAAATATATCTACATGTGACAATTGTTGATGCCAACTTCTTGCAGTTGTACTGAAAGTTCGTCAGCTAGCTAAAAAGCAGCTTTTAACATCTGCAATGTGCAAAAAAAGGTTGTTGTGGGCTAAAACACATGCTGACTGGACAAAAGAAGACTGGAAAATGTTATGTTTTCCGATAAATCACATTTTTATATTCAAGAGCAAAGGATTCCATACGTTAGAAAAACATCAGATGAAACTACATCACCAGCTCATATCCAACAATCTGTTAAACATCCCCAGAAAAAAATATTTCGGTATTGTTTCACATTTGAAGGGCCTTGTTCATTACTTCCTGTAATTTGAAAAGTAATTGATATATGAAAATTGTGAAGTAAAGGCTTGTGACTCAACTTCAAAACAAATTTTGATAAGGCAATGGAGTGTTTCAACAAAATTTGGTGCCATGCCAAAAAAGTGGAAAAAATTTATCAAAGAATGAAACATTAAAGTGTTTTTGTGGTCTGGTATCTTAAACCTAATTGAAAATCTTTGGGCAGTAGTCAAAACATAACTCAAAAATCTATTGCACTACAAAAATTGACCTCATTAAAGCAGTAATATATGGTTTCATGATGATGCGTAGTACACTTATTGAATCAATGCCGAATCGTATACAAGAAGTAATTAAGAATAAAAGAGTATTAATTATTAGATATTTACAAGTTGTACAAATATGATTTTGTTTCTAAATAAAGTTACTTTTCTAAAAAAAAAAAAAAATCTGTTGGATTAATTTGCACGATATTGTATTTTATTGATCATCTTAGATTTTTTTTTAATTTTTCCGTTTGGTTTGCCTAAGTGTCTTTATTTGTTTAGGCAATTTATTCTACAGTTAGTTGTTATTATTTTGTTTAATTTTTTTTTTAATTGTTTTCAGTGTACTTTTTTATCTTTGTTGATATTTTTCATTATTGTTTCTGGTTGCATTTTGGATTTCTTATGTGCAGAACCAAGGAGTTTTTTTATACTCCTTGGTTCAAAAAAATCCTAATGAAATCAGTTAAAAGCATCCAATTTTCTTATTATGTTCCTTATATTATTAGGTTTTTCATCACAAATATTTGTTGCAGTTGGCACTGCTACATAACTTTCACTCTGTATCTGGTTAGGAGTCTCGCTCTCAGTGGGTTGCAGCAAAAAGCTCGGTGCATGATTTGGTTTATCAAAATAAGATAGGTTATCATAGATCAATATAATTACCGACTTGAATATGGGAGACCCGCACCTAAAAATAAAACAGTACTCCAGTGGTTTAATCAATTTAAAGGAACAAGTAGTGTTTTAAATGAGAAGTTATCAAGCAGGCCATATCTGAACAGAATGTGGAACGGATCTGAGCATACATGTACATGTAGCTCAAAAAAATCATTATCAAGGTGTAGTTTAGAGTTAAGAATACCTAAATTATATGGTGGTGCTTAAGAGGCTTAGACTACATGCCTATAAGATAAAGTTTTTTTATGAAATCAAACCCAATGACAAAGTGAAAAGTTTGGAGTTTGCAGCTTTAATGCTTAACAACAGCGTTGAAAATGAGGACTACCTGAAAAATGTCATGAGTCACCACATGAAATTATCAACATCAGCGTAACTCTCCCAAAGTTGATATTAGGTGTGGATTAATGAATGACTATTGTGGGCCTGTTCATTTTTGTAGAAACGTACTTTTCGATTGTCTAAAATAGAAAATACTATAGAACATTTCAGTATTAACAACTATGTAGTAGCGAATTGTTAAGTTAATAAACAAAAAAAGTATTTAGATACTTTTTTATTTAAAAAATTCTCCAAAGATTGGTTTTATTTGATTTACAGGTAATGCCTGGGCTACTTCTCTGTTTTGTGTTACGTTATGATGCTTACAAAAAATCACAGCTGATTCATTTAGCAGAAACAGGCGTTCCTCCACCTAAACATTTTAACAGACTAAGGTATTGGTGAAGTGTTTGATTATCATGTAACATTATTAATTATTTAGATATGAAAATTTGTCCTATTATCCTAGAAGTGGAAAATTTTGCTAATGGTCTTTATTGATAAGAGTTAATAAAGTTTTCAGGATCACTTTCTATGACCTTTGTATGTTTATTCATTTTAAACTCTTTTGTTAACCCACCGGGCTGGCCTAGTGGTTAACACGACATTGCAAATCAGCTGATTTCGAAGTAGAGAGTTCTAAGGTTCAAGACCTAGTAAAAATAGTTATTTTTATACGGATTTGAATACTAGATCGTGAATACCGGTTGGTGGTTGGGTTTCAATTAACCACACTTCTCAGGAGTGGTCAACCTGGGATTGTACAAGACTACACTTCATTCACATTTATACATATTATCCTCATTCATCTTCTGTAGTAATATCTTACGGTAGTTCCGGAGGCTAAACAGAAAAAAAGAGAAGCTCTTTTGTTGAGCTAACTGCTACCAGTTTGTATAGTGTAATAAGTTTTAGAGTACATAATATGTATTTTTTAGTTTTAAGATTCTGCCATTTATAAAAAAATAATTTTTTTTTTTGTTTACATGACCTTGCTTATGAAACATGTTTTTTTTTTTTTTTTGCATTTTTAATCAATTATAAACATTACATGTAGTTTTTAAATACTGTTTATATATTAATTAAGTTGATTTGTTAAATTCTGATAATAATTGTAAGTAATGTTATTTTGAAGAATATAAGTGCAAATTACTAGTTTTTATAAACACATTTCATCATTGCTGTTTTATTATAATTGCTTATAACAAAAGTAAAATTAAATGAAATAAAACATTTTAAGTGCTACAAGAAAAAGATATTTATTCTCTTACAACCTGGTATTAAAAAAAGTCATAAACTGATTCGGTTCATGAGAATAGTTAACATTTTTGCTATATAATGAATAAACGGCCCGTAGATCTGTATTAATAATTCAAATATAGTCCGTGCACTTAAAAATCAGTTCCTTTAACTCTCTCTTTATCTGTTTAGCCTCTGGAACTACCATAAGGTATTACTTCAGAGCATGAATGAGGATGATGTATATGATGTGAATGAAGTGTAGTTTTGTACAATCTCAGGTCGACCACTCCTGAGAAGTGTGGTTAATTGAAACCCAACC
>JAAAKQ030169887.1:0-12515 GCA_010016005.3 Zanna intricata
TAAATTTAATTTTTTTTAAATTTAAGTAAATTTTAATTAATTAATTTTTCAGTAAAATAAAATTTTTAACTTAGCTGGTTTTCATGAAATTTGATACTCTAAAAGCATTGGACAGCAGCAGTAGTGCTGTACTTAAAAATGAGAAACTGTCTTGCTTCTGGATACCCTTCAGGGTTTATAAAATACCTAAAGCATTCTAATTAAAGAAAGGTTTTTAGGTAGAATTCAGGTTCATAATAATGGCTAGACAAAGATAAATATTAACAAAGCTTAATATTATACTCCCTAAAATATTTGTCGCTGAAGAAAAAAAGTCAAAAATAAAAAGGAAAATCCCATAATAAAATTATAATTATTCATCAAATTATTATCCAGTGCATTATAATTAAATATATAGTTGCTCACCTTCTGTTGTGTATTGTGAATTCTTACTTGTTCTATGGATTTTTTTTTACTAGCTAAAATTGCAATTAGCTTATTTAGAATTTTGTTATTCATAGTTTCTGATGTATTTTCAGTATGAAAAATGGTTAGAAATTTTTAATAATCTTTTAGAAATGTAACAAAACAAATCTCCATAATTTTTCTGTAAATATGTGTAACTATTTTGTTTTTGTGAAAAATTTGTCCATTAACCAATAGAAATTCTGTATTCACTATATTCTGTTGTTTAGGTAATTGTAAAATAGTCTGGTGTTTTTTGGTTATTTATTATTCAGGACGAAACATTCCTGATAGTTTAGATGAATCGGAGGTAATAAGATAACTAAATAATTGTGTGGATTCATGATTAGGCATACTAAACTAATTGCAGAATCATAATGTTCCTTTTTTTCATTAGTTAATTTTGTATGTGGTATATAAAGTATTTTTCATTTTATTCTTAAATTTATCATAAAGAAATGGCCAGTGTGTTATAGAATTCATTTAATTGGATTTGTGTAAATCTAGGATTTGTTGTATCGATATTATTTTTCTGATTTTCAGGGGTGGCAAGGTTATGGTTATGGCAGTTACGGAGCAAACACTAACTCCTGTCAACAGCCTCAGCAGGTTCCACCGCAACAAATGAAGTGAAAATGAAATGTGCATTCCGTACCTGATTTAAAAAAAAATAAATATCAACAAAATGTTAAATTTGAATGTATGATTGATTTTGTCACTCTTGACTTAGGTAAATAATTTTAAGTTAGTGCAACACGACATTGTGTCATAGCTTTCATTCATATTTCATGTTCTTAAAATAAAGACGTTCAACCAGGAGGTATTTACTGTAGTCATAAATAATTATCTATATGCTACATAATTGCCATTGTTTCTCTTTTACATTGAATTTTTATGTGATTGTAACAGATTGTTTTTTATAATAGTGATTAGTTTAATTATTGTATATTAGTTATCACAGTTGTGGTATTATTTCATACATTTGATATTTTGTAATTATAATGGCTGTCATTATAATGTAGTAATATTAAGGAAATGTTTATTTAGTGTATTGTTTGTTTTGACATAATATTATTATTGTGTGATGTAATTTGACATCAATGATTTCTTATAAGAATTTTAATACTGTATTTTCATTGGTTGAAAATACTTTAAATTGTAAGATTAAATATTATTGTATAGACTAATCTTGTGTTTATATCTTTTTAAATTTATTTTTTGTATTTTGCCAGTTATTGACCGTTTTTTAACTTACAGATTATGTCGTAAGGAAAAATTATAAATTTAATACTGAAATTTTTACTTGATTTATAACACTGGCTGGTTACTCAATCCACACTCATTGCTAAATGCTAATAAGACATGTGATCAAAGTTACATACCATTGGATTTATTTTTAGCCTTTTTAAAAGCTTTTGCTCAAATAAATAATCAAGAAGAGAAATATGCCTCTTGTTTCACAGAATGAGAACATGCCACATAATATGGTGTGTCCATGTTAGAAGGATGGAAGAGGTGAGTGGCCAACGAGAATTTTGGGCTGAAGATAGATAGATTGTTCTAGGAATTTAGGGTTAGTGGGTGGGTGCAGGTTAGGCAATTACAGGTTGTTCAGGACAGTAGATGTTGGGGATGTGTAAAAGGAATCTACAGGACCTCCTGCTAAATGTAAAAATACATACATCTGGCCCAGCCATTGTACAAGCTTGTGACGTCACAAGCAGATTGCGTGTTACTACTCAGCTCAAAAACATCATCTCTGTGTATCAAATCAAAGTATTTCTTATTATCGTATTGTATATGGTAACAACTGCCATATTTACATTTACTAATTTTAAACAATACATAATTAATTCTTTTGTAATCTTTATTTGCATTAAATTATTGATTTTTAATAATAAACAAAAGCTTACATGAATTTTCTTCATGCATCTAATTCATACTTCTAGCAAATTCACCATTCTCGCTAAACAAATCACTGTCACTTCGATTTTCACTATCAGATCTACGTGTACATTGTATGTAACATTCTTTTATTTATTGGTGGTTCCAGTTTTTCATACTCATTTAATATTTTTTACTTTTTCACAATAGGGTTTCCAGTCATCTTCATTCATTTAATCAATTTTCTCCATAGTTAATTTTGCAATATTTCTGAAAGAAAATGTTTTATTATGACTCATCACTTGTCTTTTTACAGCTGACCATACCTGCTCAATCTGATTCAAATCAAAATGGTACAATGGGAATTAAAAACACGATGCCCATGTTTTTTCAAGCATTTGTTCAAGTGATATTTTTGTACTAGATTTATGTAACTTTACAAATTCATATAACTATGGTTTCAGTATTTTTGAACTACACTGAATATGAGTTTTCTCCAGCCAATTGATCATATCCTTTCTTCTGGGGTTAGAATTTGGCACTATCAATACTTGTATTGTGATTGAGATGTTCTCAATTACTACTACTGCTACTGACATTGATGGTGAATCAATTTTTCACGTATTCATTTCATGAAATTGTTTGTATTCATGTTGTCATGATAGTCGCCACTTTTCAAACTAGTTCTTGAAGTTAGTAATGCGTTCAGAATAAAACTAATTTCTCATCCAGCATGAATTACTATTAAATGGTTGTCACATGAAGTCCCTCAACAATACCATCAGACCACGACTGTTGAACAATGTGAACTTAAAACATACGTTTCATCCAAATAAACAGTTGTGGGTAGCATTGCTTTGTCTGTACTTAGCCATTGCCTACAAATATTCAATTCACTTCCACCTGATATTGAATTTTTGAATTAAAAATTTTGTTATTTTTAGGTTTATGCCATTTAAAAACTTTCAGAATAGCAGCTAAAGCTGATTCACAGCCTTTAAAATCAGTATATGACTGAAGTTCTTGCCTTATTTTTTTAAATTTTGTAATTGACTGAATGAAATCGATTGACAGTTCTTTTAACTGCACCTAAATCAAAACTGTCTATTCCAGTAACAGGTTTCAAACATCATTTAATCTTTTTCGGTGGCAGAAAGAAAATGACTGGGATGTTGATTGAAGAATCATGTCTTTTTTTTCTCCTCTGAGTTTTTGAACCTATGTTCTTGATATCCCACAAGCAGCAGCAGCTTGTTTTTCACATTTTTTAATGCCAATTATAAGTCTGTCTAAGAGTTGATTTACTTTTAGAGATTTTTTTTTCTTTCATAAAATCATAAACATTATTGATAATTTCGTGTGGTTGACTCCTAATTTTTTGTTTCTTAAACGGATTTAAATTCTCCCATAACAAACTGCACTAATAACACATAAACAAATATAAGATAAATAATTATATATTACAAAACATTTGCAACAGATAATGAGTAATTATAAATTAATATGACTACACAAAAACACTGTCCAAATACCTTAATTGATTTACCTATGAATGATTGATCTAAACATTTTGACAAAAGACATCATTTCTAACTGCATGCATAAATTTTTGTAGGCCTGCACATAATACAGATCATAGCATTAGTCATTGTTTAAGAAACTGTTTCTTATAAGATTTTGAGTCATTAAGTATCTTTATACTTATAATAAACTTAATTAGAAAGAATTAACACACGACACCATAAACGTATTGTTGGGGCTGTACTGTTTGTAAGTTGAAAAACGAAGTAAAAATAATGTTTTGGAAAACAATATTATAATGAAATGTCAGCACGTGACATCACAAGCTTGTAGATTTACTGGCGCAATTAACCTGCTTAAACTCTAAAAGCTGTGGTTAATTTATAAATGTTTTGTAAGAGTATTTGCAAATTTTCATTTATTAGTTATACATGGTTTGATTTTTTTTGGGGGGGATAATAAAATTCATATCACAATGAGGAAATATTTAACTTAGAAAAATGGATTTCAGAATCATGACAACTCTAAACCACAGAGAGATTTTCATAACATATTCAAAAAGATACAATAATACTTAATGTTATATAAATAGTAATGTAGAATATTTCATATTAAATATTAATACTTCAGTATTTATATATTCTTGCTAGTATATAACGTACTGAAAAAACAAAAACATTTTCCCTGTAAGTCATTTTAATTTACCTGAAAACCACAGAACTATATTTACTAATAGCCCTCTGATGCTGCATATTGTTAAATTTTGTAATTCTTTCTGCAGTCATTAAAAGCGATTTAAAAAATTAAGCTCTTTTAAAAAAAACCCATAACGGTTCCTTTTTTTTTTGTTCTAGTTCTTATTTTTCACAAACTGAATTTTTATTCTCCCTGGAATAACCATGTCGAGGATTGTAAATACTTCCAAGTAAGCTATTTGACTGGTATGTTAATTGTGTTGTGTGCAATCTATTGTATTGCTGATAGAAATATATAGCTGTTTTTTTTTCTTGTGGATATCTTGTGTTGTAATTAGATAATATATTATTGTATTCATAATTCTATAATATATTCTGCTTTATATTTTTGTGTCTGAAATTGGTAATTGCATAGTTGAAATCTTAACAGAATGAATAAATATAAATTTACATTCAGATGTTACCCATTATGGGTATGGAACATAAATGTTTATATTTTATGAAAATTAGGTTGGATTTTTTGGCACTTGCAGTATATGAAATTTCAAAAAAAATATATGTATATCATGTGCATACTTTTTTCCTAGGATGTGTTGGATTTCAAAGGAATATTCCATACCCTGCAAAAATATAACATCAGGACTGACATTTCACTTACCTTGGGTTATTTAAAATATCTGAAATATATTGTAACAGTTTAAGAAATCACTTAGATATGTCTATGAGATCATATTAGACACACCGAACAAATTTTAATGTTAAGGGAAGTTATATGTGCTTTACATGTAATAAGGTTTTTTAATTGCTATCATGTGTTCGTAGGGTTCAAATTTTTTTCTCCTGGGAACATATAAAGAAAATCAGAGTTATTTTTCTGTTCGTCTGCTGGCATGTGAATTAATCATATCACTTCGTAGTCCTGTTCTGTTCACAGTTGCATTGTAAGTTGTTGGATCCTGGAGAGGGTGGACTGTGATCAGTATTGAAAATTTTTGGAATAGGAATATAGTGATGATGCTATTGGTGCACAATCATTTAATTAACAACTACTCAACTTCATATATAGAATATAAATATATACATACTGCATATATATAGTAAGCTATCTATATTGTTATTTGGAAAAACTAAGCATTCATCTTTGCTTTGGTGGAATGATATCCATAAGAAAATAATTTAAGATCACTGGAGTAATCTATAAAACTTTAATATTAGAAAGTGGTTTGTTGTCATTTATCCCAAGCATTATAACTTCATTTTGGAAAAGTTACATCGAAATCTCTTCAAAGAAAGATGAACTTCACTTTAATGAAGATTTATAAGTTAATCTTTTTAAAGATTATCTTTAAGTAGTAAAAACTTAAGGATCAGTTATCTTATCTTTAATGGCTAGTTATAGCACCATCATTTCAGTCTTGGCTGTAGAACAACAGCATCATATAACATAGACATCACCAGATGATGCTGTCATTTTTAGAAACATATTTTTCTCAGTTTCATACACAAACTCTTGTAATCGAAAATTATTTTTGCAATAAACAAAATAGTCTTATCAGGTGTGGTATCATTAAATACTTTAAATCCAAGAATTAAACACACTAATAGTAATTTTTGTGATACTGTTCCTTGAAATAGATACCAATTGCCTATCTCGACAGTACTGTTTACTAATTGTCAAAATGCATTTATTTATTTACTTTTAAGGCCGCAAAGGACCACTTTAGTCAGAATAATTCAAGTCTTTTTTGGTAGATTTTTACTTAAAAGACCTTCCATATTTGACTGTCAAAGGAAGTCAATCTTGGTGGGATTTCTCCAGAGTTATAACTCCAGATGTTATCTAGAGTTGTAATGAGAAATGAAAAGATGATAAAAAGAAAAATGCAAGTTTGATTTCGATATAGTTCACTTACTAGATTACTCCAATATTCTAGTAAGCTATCCAGACAAACCACTTGGAGGCACGAAAGGATTTAATAAAATATTAAGTTTTAACTTAATAGTTGTTAAATTTGGAGAAAAGTTTTAAATCCATTCCAAAATCATTTTCGTCCCAAAATGCATTTAATTTATAATATAATTTTTTTTAACATTTGCCTGTGGTGTAAGGTGATCTGTATCTTAAAATCTCAGCAAGGAATGTTGCTAGTACCCCTTCAACATATCTTAAACCTTTTGTCTAAGTTACGATAAAGAAGTCAGACGTAACATGCAGATTCTAAGACCAGATCTTTTATAGGTACGATCTAATCAGTTAGAAATAATCATCCCTAATGCTTTTATAATAAAGCATTGCTTCTGTACTGCTGCCTTTTATTTGAATATAAACATATACAACTCAGCTTGGCAAAAAAAAGAGAGACACCTTGAAGGACTGGAATGTGTCTGGCAATGTGCCAGGGTTTACAGCCTTGAGAGTTAAAATATTTATGTAAAAATTCCTCAAACCGTTAATTGTTGGAAAGCGATACACAAGACAATGTTCTAGTGAAATTGAGTTTGCTTAGTTATAATAGCATCACAAAATCACTTATTTATTGCTCTTTCATTTAACTAGCAATGAGAAAACTATTGATTTTGCAATATTTCTGCATCAAGTGGACTGGATATTAAACTAATACATTAAAAGTAAGGTGATTTTGTTTGATCCTGATCTTTGCAGTTGATTATAGATTTTAAATATTCAGCAGTATTTACTGTTGAATGTGTATGTTAATCATATTATTTTTTTGTAAATTAGTAAATTCTCTTCCAGCATCTCTTACTATCCCTTCATTAATAATGGATGACTATGTGGATAAGTAGGATTCCGCAAGTAAACAGATGTAGGTGCTAAGCAAGTTTGCATTACCAAACTCATGGATTTGTTATCCATTCTAATAATACATGCTTTAGTGAAATAACAGGTGAGGCCAGAATAAGTTGTTGGCAATAAGTATCAAATTAGTGCAGTATTTGTCAGTTCAAAATTATAGTAAAGTGATTGTCTTCACTGATATGCTGTTAAAAAATTACAGCTATAGGTAGAATGGGTAGTTTGTCTTGGTACACAGTGTTAAAGTTTCTTGGATAACTGCTACGTAACAGTGTATCACAAGTTTCAACTTTATAGGTAACGCAATTTGAATCTAGATGAATTGCCGTAGTTTATTACGTAAATTGATTTTACATAGTTGATTTTGGTAAATTGATAAAAATGTTATATCTTTGTTGTTGTCTTAGATTTTTGGAGAAATTTTCATTCTCTTCCTTGATTGCTTGGACTTACCAGTTTACCTTACACACATTTTTTTTATGGTCTCATTTTAAATATATCAATATTTTATAGTTTTTACTCTTTCATTCTACTTTTCTTTTTTTTTAAATTTGAGTGGTTGAGTTATTTGCACCTTTTCATGTTATTTGGCTTTCTTTTTTTCCATTTTGGATCTACAATATTTTTTTCTGTAATTTCCATTCCTTATTTTTGTTTGAATGTAATAATTAATAATTTTGCTAGCAGCCTTTTTGTTCATGAACTATCCTTTTTTTCCGGACTTTACCTTCACATCTTAATTTATGAAGTTAGTTTCTTATGTTTAAATCAAAATGAAAAAATAAACTAATCATTAATACTAGATTTTTTTTTTCACTTGTAACTAAGAAACATTTATATAATTTTTTACAAGGAATAATATACTAATATTTTAAATAGAAATCTATTGGAAATATTAAAAATTTATAAATTATTAAAAATAGAAAATGAAATAAAATTTTATATTTGAACATATAAAGTATAATTTTATAAATCTATAATGTATTATTATGCTAAGTATGTATGTACGAGCATACACATACTTTTGCAGTATGATCGCATTCCATTTGATAATTATTTTTTAGGTTTATACCAAAATAACATTCTTATTAAAACAAGATAAATAAAAAATAAATACATTTTAAAAGAAATTTACCTAAATGTATAAAATAAATGGTCTTTTTATAATCTCTGGTGTTTTCAATTTTAAAATTGTCTGATTTATTGTTTTACAATATAAAACTTAAATTGATTCCTGTAAACTAAACAGGAATAAAACATAAATAAATTGTAACAATTAAAATAATATTAAAAATTTTCAATTTTTAAAAGAACATTTTAGTTTTACTAGAATGCAATTATAATTTTGGATATGGAGTTTACTGTGGTATTCAGCAAAGTACTTAATAACAAATTGGTGGTTTGTCCAGACATTTCACAATAATAAGTAGTGTCTTTTGTTTTAATGTTTTATTTTTATCTGTACATTTGGCAGTTTTTTCTGTTCTGATCTGTTTTCCAAATGATGTGTAATTAATATAGCACAAGTGCATGATGTGAGTGAAATTAAAGGTATGTTGGGATAGAAAACCCAGGGATGTTACAGACATTCAGTATTCAGGTGAAGACTTATTGGAGGTGGGAAACTTTCTTTATCTGAGATAACCATTGACAAAACCTTCTTAGTGGGTGCACAACATTAATCCAAGCCAAGCTATGTGTCCAAGTTTGAATTACAGCATTATAAAATGTTATAGACATTTGACCCATCTCATGGCATTTCAGTATGCTGCATAAAGTCATTAGTGCACATTGTGTTTGTTTTAAATCTGCATCATGAATATTTTTTTCAGGCGTAAGTAATGATAACTGACCTCTGTCTTCTACTTTATCAAAAAAATAACATGCTATGCAGACAACACTAATCTACCTACCATGCTGATAAATGCTTCTATTTATCAACACCAAATCATGGATTTCACATGTATCCAGTATTGTCTTACCTTATTTATAATCTATTATTTATAATTTTTTATTTTAATGCTCAAACATATGACAATGGTAGGCTTTTGCCCTTGCTTTAAGTTGTTTATCTCATCTAATAGTAATATAAGCTTATATCAGATTTTATTTATGCCCCTTTGCATGATTAGCTTGGTTATTGTCATCAGGGGAAAAAACTGAAACATCCTCCACTCCCCTTTTGACAACATTCTGGGTTTTCCTCTTAAGACTACAATCTACATCTTGGTCAATGCTTCCCTAAGTAAATAAAGTAAGCTGAACTATTCTATCTTGCTCATTATTATCTACTACTTTGTTGGGCAAGCCCACAAATGTGACTGCTTACAGCGAGCTAGAGGTCTAACTCCTCCTGTTGCTCTTTGCATCCCTTAGCTGCTGCTGAATTATTTTTGCAGTGTAAACAATTATGAAAACATTAATTACTGCCAAACAGTGCAAACAGGAACCCTTGTTTGTTTTAGGGTATTACACCAAAATTTGTCACCGTGTACCTTGTAGAACAAAAACTTCTGTTTTGTAAGGCCCTCGATCTAGGCAGATGCAAGTCTAAACCAAGCATTAGATACCAAGAACTTCAGTGAAAATGGACAAGTTGACGAGCAGTCTACACTTTAGTTACAGGTTCTCTGTTAGTAAGAATTCAACAGTGGCAGAAGGTAAATGCTTGACCACTGGTTTTTAAATAAACACCAAAGCAAATTCAAGTGAAAAACAATTTTGATCAAATATATCCATGATATATCATGGGTAGAGGAGTCCCCTACATTGTAAGAAAAATCCATTTAAAAATTTTTGATTAGTTCAACTAGTTTTTTTTGTATATCTACAAGTTCTGTACAATAATACAACATAAAATATTGCATGAAATCTGGGTTTAAATTTTCACAGAAATGTTTGAACTTTTGAAACTAAGCTTATAGAGAGATGCTCAGAGTCGTATGCAATATTATGAATGGTTTTCACAATTTAAAAGTAGTCGTCAGTCAACTAAAGATTGACCAGGAAGGACTTTTAACTGTTGACAACCATGTTCAGAAAATCAATCGTCTGATGCGTGTGAATTGCTGATTGTCAGAGAGCTTGCAGAAGAGATTAGAATCTCAATTTGATCATACCATGACATTTTGACTGAAACATTGAAGATGCAGTTTGTTTCTTGTTTGATGACCGAACAGCTGAAAGAACATTAAGTGGATGTTTATCAACAGCTTCTTGAGCAAGCCAGTGATGAAATTTTCATGCAAAGGATCATAACAGGAGATGAGAGCTGGGTTTACGGCTACAACATTGAGACAAAATTTTAGTCATCACAATGGATTGGCAAAGGATCTCCATGCCCCAAAAAAGCATGTCAATCTCTATCCCATTTTTTGTTTGTTTTAATGGAACTGCATTATCAATTCTTGCCTAAAGATGAAATGAGATATTATGTTGAGAATAGCTCTTAATCTAACTTAACAGGTTTAGTAAAAAAGCTTGATAAAAATTAATGAATTATTTTCAGCTTGCCTGTTGTAAAATTATTTTTTTCTAATTTTATATAACTAAATACTAAAAGATTTTTTTACTCCTGTAGGAACCATGTGACTCTCCGCCTTCAAATTTATAAATATTATTAGGTTAAAACCATATTCTATTAAATAATAAATAGCTATTGTAAAATTTATAATGTTAAGTATGATATATGTTATAAGTATAAATATTTAATAGAAATAATTGTGGAAGTGCATAGTATGTATATATAGGAAAAAGTAAAAGTTAAAAAACCAACATGCAGACCTCTTGGTTATAAGACTAGTTCATTTATAACTTGAAAATCTTTAAGTGGATTGTATTGGGAAATGGGGTCAAGTTGAAAGTGCTTTTTTTTATTTTAATTAGGGATGCCCTATCTGACCAAACTGCAAAAAATCATCAACAAACTTGTTGATGCTGACTGAATGAATCTATTATGGTAACCGTCGGAAAATTGTGAAGAGGTGTTTTATAGATAAACAAATTTGTTTAGAAAAAAAACTTGAACTGAATCCTGTAGTTCAGTATAACAAACTTATGCCTGGCATTGATCACGAAGATCTAATAGGCATATTATACAAATAACAGGAAAACGATTTAGTAGTATAGGAGATTCTTAACATTGAAATGATTTTCAATGCATATTAATTTATCCAAAGCGACAAAAACATAATTTTTTGATTTCAGGCAGCATGTAGAAGGATTTTTTCTGGAGATGAAATGCATGGAAAAAGGATATGCTCACTGGAAAAATATTTTTGTGCTAAAGAACAAAACTCATGGATATTTTTACAAGACTTGCCCAGATCTTGGCTTATGTTTTGAGCCATATGTAATATTTTATGTATCTTTATATATTTTTATCGTTCTTAATATTTTTCATAAATTATATTTTGCACATTCATATGTGCATGCGTGCTAGTGTGGCGATTATTTTTCTAATGGGTATGTAATGTTTATAAAATTTTGATTACACTGTATGTATAATAGTGTTAGCGCATTGGCTAAACTACTAGCTGTATGGAGGATAATTGATAAGTTAATAAAAGTACTCTGGTAAGAATGAAAAACTATAAAGAACTTAATTTACAATAACAGTAACATCTGTATTAAGTCTAAATAATAATAATAATGAAATTTAACATGATGTTGAATAAAATTAAAGCAAACTATTACATAATACTTGTAACATACAATGAACAACACAGGTCACATCTATAATGTTAATTTAACATTTGCTAAAAAATATATTAAACAAGATGAAATGTCACTTAGGATTTGATGATTGCACTGTTTGAGATTAGTAGATACCTGGTGGGTGCATCAGGATTGAAAAGCATGTGGTCAGGGTTGCCTACAATGTTAAATCCCACCTGAGAGGAGAATTGTAGAAGTATAGATAGAGCGTGAAGGACTAAGAGAACTGGTGAACCCAGGAGTCAAAGTAGAATGTCCTAATCTCATCACAGTTGAGGGTCGACTTGAATACCAAAGATGAAATAATGAAGTAGGAAAGTTCGTAAAGCGTGCAATAGAGAGTAATAGTTGTAACATAAATTAGTAGAATAAATTAATAAACGTACATTTTCTAAATTTAGTAATAGAATATCGTTTTCAGTTAGATATAAACGCTCACT
>JAAAKQ030169909.1:0-12514 GCA_010016005.3 Zanna intricata
TTATCGACTGCAATGGGGACTACTTTGAAGATTTCTAAAGAAAAATTGTACATATTTTGCCAATAAAAAATTTTCTGCGGTCAGTCCGGTTACTTATTATACAAACCCTGTATTTAAGACGAAATTTCATCTATCTTTTAAAATTCTTTTGTAGTTACATGTGATTCATATGTTGCAATAGTTAAGGATGTTATATCCTAAGAGAAGGAGTGATTCCAAAGTGAACCAAAATTTACATCTTAAAAAAGTAAAACTGAGATATGATATGAAATCAAGGAAAACAGCTGCAGCCAAACTTAATAAGAATCGCAAAATATTGACAGTAGATTTGCAGAAATGTCTGACAATCCTTTTATAACAAATTCTATTTTTTTTTCAAAACAGCTCAAAAGAAAGCTTTGGACATTAGCAAAGTAATATATGACAGTATCCTGCATTATATGGGATGAATCTAAAGCAGATCTAAGAGATGATGGTGATGAATTGGCATCAAGAATTTTAAAATGGACAGATAATAATATACCAAATTCTATGATTAATTAGTTTAGTTACATTCCAATAATTATAATTATTGGGGGTCTAAACAAGAATATATCAATTATTATATGTTTCTTTTACATCTTACAAAAATATCACCAAATTAAAACAATCAGCCAAAAATTTCTTCTAAAAGATTGTATCTTCAAGGAAGCTGATAATAATCATACTATAATTGAAAAGAAACTTAAAAATATGAACATGTTCACAATACTAACACCTTGGGGCTTCTAAAAATTCATTTACCAGTGTCAAAATTAAAGTTTATAATGTGAAATTAAATGAAATTTTAAATCTCTTTACAATGATCCTTCTTCATCTCTTTTATTTACAAAAACAGTGCAAATAAACAAGTCATTTAAATGTTTAAATATTATTGTATACGGCATATATCAAAATATTATATATATATAAAATATTGTATTTGTTATACTTATTGTACAAGGGCTCAACAAAATTATATTTCCAAACAAAATTGAATGAAGTAATGAATTTTTTGAAATGAACTGGTTAAGAAATAAAAGAAAATATGTACCATTATTTGTTCATTGATTACTAGTACTTTGAGAAACTAATCAGCTAATTTCCCTGCAGAAGAGTAATGATTTATTATCATTATTACAATTCATGCCTTGGAATGTCATTCTTTTTATACTAATTTGAGGAATGAAAATAACTTTCCAGAAAATGATATCATTGTGACTAAACAGACATTAATCAATTTTATTTTTATTTTTCTCATAAGTTGTTTCATTCAAAATCCTATTTTTACTTCCTTATATGAAGTAAAGGAAGTAACTGTAAGCGCAAAATATCTCGGTTTTCAGATTTCAACCATCCCATCATCCCTGAATCCATTTTGACTAGTTTACATATGTATGACCAGTTTCGGGATGATTAGTCTAAACATACATATGTATCTCGCATAATTAAAAAATGATTATATACTGTGTATACAGTCTGACCTCTAATTAAATTTGGATTTTGGAATTTTAATTTATTGTCCATTATGTTATGAATATATAGTAGTATTATTCTGTATTATGAACGCCTGGAATAGTATTAAAGTCAATGTTTTGTATTACTTCAAAATGTTCAATTTTCATAGTTTTATGTATGAATATGTCAGGAATTCACTTAAACACTTGTAATAACTTGTATTCTAAGATCCATATAAAATATTTTTGCTTCATTCATTCAAATTTTATGTTTCAAGTAACTTCTAAAGATCAGTAATTTGTTCACAATCCAACTGATCTTTTTTGTAGCTAATTTTCACATTTAAAGAAAATCAATTTTTTTAATTATTTACAAAATAAATTTCATATTTTGTAATAATTATATCACTTTAAATGAACATAAATTGCCCAATTTAATACAAAACATTAGATAAATTTGTGCAATGTAAAATGTAATACAGTTAGCATCTGATTACAGAAAATTGTTTCAACTATTTTATTATTATTAGTATAAATTACCCTAAGTAACATGTTACTTATTTAATATTCTTAATAAACAATCTTTTTTAATTTAGAAGTGTTTAATTATTTTAAGTACCTCCTTAAATCCATCAAATGAAATGTTTTAAGCAATCTACAATAACATATGTGTTGTCATATAGGGAGGTACAAAACAGTACATCCATTTTTTTTTTTTTTTACTTTCATTATAAAATGAACAAATTACATTAAAACATCAATTAAATAACCTAATAATGTATTTTTGTTGTAGTACAAGGTTTTTATAAAAAAATATTGTAACTCCCCAAATGTATTGAAGTCCACAAAATAAATTTATAACTAATTCAACTGATAAACATTGTTAAATTGTTACGTTAATAGTATTTAACAATGGTATTTTGTTAATAATATTCCATTTCTAAATTTAATAATAATATTTTATTAATATTATTTCATTTGTATATTAATAGTATTTAAATATTTCAGTCTTTATTATATGTGGACAGATTTTGAACTTGCTAGAAACTCATAGAGAGCACTAGAGTGTACTAGATTCTACTATAAACAGTAAAGTTGTAATTTTGTTTGAATTATTATTTTTACTGAAGAATGAATTTTTATTTGGCAATTGGCGTTGATAAAGTTTAGTTTCGTAATTAAAGTAATTATTTGTATTGTTTAAAATTAATTGTATTTATAAATAATGAATATATTTCTAACAGAAGCTAATTGAACTTTCTAGCCTTTTCTAGATGGACAGTTAATAGTATATATAAGTCGGGTCGGGCGACCTGGTTGGTTCATTTGTGGGATGTAGTTCCATGTGGTAAGATCGTGTGAAAGTATAAATTGATTCATATAGATTTTGTTAAGCGTTGTAAGTGTTGTTTGTTTCGTTGTGTTGTGTTAAATAAATTATTGTGAGAAGGCTTGATATTGTGTTGGTTATTTATACGAATCATGTTCTCACTATAATTCGCGACCATGATAATATTGTTAGAAAATTGTGGGAAGTTGATATCGTGCTATATACGAATCATTTGCCCGCATCATTTTATCGTGCAGATTTTAGTTAAATAATTTTTTAAAGCTTGAAAAACTGAAAATATTACAGAAAAACTATCTGGCTCTTCTAAAAAAAAAATGTAAAAATGGACATAGTGTTCTGTATCTCTAGGGTGCATATATATATAAGGAGAGATTTATGAAAATTGGTAAATGGAATGAATACCAAGTGTAGTATTCAATCTAAAAAGTAAATAAATTTTCATTTCCTGTGTGAAAACAAATATTACCTGTATCTTTCAGCCATGAATGCATTGCTTTAGGTGAAGTTTCCACATAACACTGTATTACTACATCACTACCTACTGGGGCTGCTACCAGCTGATTTGAGACTTTCATCACGGGATGAACTGAAAATAAAATTCAAAACTACATTCATTGCTTTTCATTTTAAAATAAAATAAGCAATAGTCTAAGTTATGATTGAATGGAAAACTTAAAGTAATCTAATTTTAAGTCATTTTAATAAGATAAGTTTATTTAATAAAGTATTGTATATTATTAAAAATTAAAATCTTTGAAATATTTTATTCAGATTACGTAAATTACTAATATAACCAAAACCTTTTATTGTCTTCATTTCCAAACAACTTTTACATGCAGTTTGTATTTAATTATTATAAAATAATGAATCAATAGAGTAATGAATAACAAATATAAAAAACAAACTAAGCTGTAAAATTATAGATTACTCATTTTGAACTTCGTAAAAGTTAGATATAGTACTAATGATTTATTTTGTAACATTTTTAACAAAAAAAACCGTATTTGAAGTTAATTATAAAATAGTTTTTAGATTTTTAGATACACTAGAGAAAGATACTGTAAAGATTGTAGAAATTTGTAGATAGACGTTGTATGAACGCACGGAGGACCAATATCTATATATTATGTATAGTAGCTGATGTGGTGTAGTCATTTTTAAATGAATAAAGACCAGCTCTTTATTTATTGTTTTATTATTTATTGTTTTAAACTGAGGTATATGCGTTGATGACGTTGAAGGCATAATAGTATAACGTAGTATAAACTTGAATAGTATAATTTTCTTGAATATATTGCAATTAACACTTATGAATAAGAAACTTTCGTAATAACATAAAGGACTTATGAATAATTGTTCTTATGAGTGATACATTGTATGTTGCAACTAACATATTTAAAATACTACAGGCTACTGTCCGGGCGTCTGGTCTAGTCTACTGCCCGGTCTCTGTACTGAAACCGAATACAACTCGTAATCAGATAGAAAGAACGAACTGACCATGTTGGTGTCTAACCTTCAACGTTCTCAATGCATAGAACGTAACAGATACTTTAAGCTGCAAGTTATGAAAATTCAAGTTTGAGTTAGCCTTTACTTAAAATCAATTTTATTCCGAATCCAACTCAGAGTGAAAGTTTCAGAATTTTTACCTTATAGTGAAATGTTCTGTAGTTAGTTTAAAAATATTTTTACACTTTTTTTTAACACAATACATCATGAATAAAAAATTTCTAATTCATTTATTTGTAATGAAGATTGTTAAATATGTGTGGTGTCAACATTGCTTATCATTTAATTAATACGTTTTTTCTGTGATTATTTATAACATCTCCAGATTATTGGTTCTTATCTTCCATAACTTTTTATCATTGCAATTACTCATTTAGCAAACTAGTACATCACCTTTCTTTCATTAAACTGGAGAATGTTATGACTTTGTAAAACATATACAGAACAAAACTTAATTTTTTACTTATATTATTTACATCATGTCCCCTTCAAAAATTTTCATCTAAAATGACACTGAGAAACTTAATATTAAGTACTTTTTGATAGTGGTACAGGTACATTAGTCACATATTGTCGATTTGTAATTTGTGGGTAAATTCAAGATCTTATCAGTTGGATATTGACTGGATGATATAAGTTTATTTTTATTTAAATTAAAGTTAATGTTTTGACTTCTAATCACTTTTTCAGTAAAAAATGTCCTTCTATATTCAAAAAAGTACTTTATTCCATACATTACTCTAGTGATAATTAGAACAGTGTCATGCCTGAATGAAACTATTTTACAGTTATCCAATTTTAGGTTTAACATATCATTGATATTTATTAGAAACAACATAGATAAGAGAATTATTCCTACAGGCAGATTAAAGTGGCTGACCTAATGATGTTAATTCCAGTTGTTTGAAAGTGTTTTTTAAGTAGCTGTTGAAGAATAATGAAGCTATTCTCCATATTCCATATTGCGAGGTTTAACTGGTGATTTTTAATGGGAAGCCATATTAAATGCTTTTTCTAAATTCAGACAGATAGTAATATGTTTATTATTTAACCTGAAATTTCTTGTAATGGGATGTGTAAGTTCAATTAGGGCATAATCTTTTCTTTTGTTATGTTGAAAACTGTACTGGTCTTTTCCTAAAATATTATTTTTTAGGAATTAAATATATAAAATATTATTATTTGTAGGAATTTAATTAAACTGTATTTTTACAAACTTAAAAAAAAATTACTTTAGCTAAAAACAAACTAACAGGCCAATAATTATCAGGTTTAAAGTGATCATATAATTTGAATAGTGGTTGTTAGTGCGTTGGCTAAACTACTAGCCGTGCGAGGATAATTGGTAAATTAATTAACAATAAAAATACTCTGGTAAGAATGAAAAAACTGTATAATGAATTAAAGTTTATAGTAACAAAAGAGTTAACAAATAAATAGTTTTTAAATTTGAAAACAACAGTGAATTCGATAAAGAAAATATTTTAACAAAAAAGGAGGTATAAAAATTATTATATTTATATATATATATTTAGTTTAACATTTTTTAACTCTTAATAATATAAAGAAATATGAAATGTCACAAATTAATGTGCTTAAATTACAACAGTTATTTTGTAAGTGAAAAACAAAAAAATCTAATTACACTTAAGTTAATATCACTATAGTAGAGACTGGCTGATCCAGAACGAAATAGAAGAGAAGTAATGATTTTAACAGTCAACATTAATATAAATTCCGACAAATGCTTTATTCAAAGCCAAATAGAAAATTTGTTTGTACTTTTCAGTTCATCATTAAAAAATTAAGATCAACTGCATATATTCTTTTCATTTCTTTTGTTATTTAGGTTTTGAAATTTTCTTCTGAGTTTGACGTTTTTTGGTTATAATTATTATATGTTTTGCAACATTCATATTTCTAGTTTACTAAATATTGTTTAGAAAATCTTTTTAAGTTGTTTTTGAACCTCTGTGATACTAGATATTTAGAAAAACATAGATGTCTCGCATACAAATCACTTCAATAGGTTATGACTACAGTATACTTTATCACACTGACAACTGAATTCAGCACAATAAAAAAAAAACAAAGAAAAATGCAACCAAAAAACAAATTCATTCATTCATTTAAAAAAAAAAGAATTATTTTTTCCCTCTTGAATGTTGTTTTCAATATTTGAAAGTTTTATTTCTTACTAATCTTTTTATTTAAGTTTAATCTCTTAAGCTTAAATTAAAATAATTAAAAGATTTTTTGTTTGTTTGTAGTTTCTCTTTTATTGTCAGGTTATATAGTTGGACGCATAAGAATATATAGGCATGGTAAGCTCTTATATTTTGATATTGAAGAACTGCTTTAACAAAAATTTTTCTACCAAATCTGATTGAGAAGTTTCTCTTTTTTTATGAACTTCTGGTAGAGTTCCTATGGATATAGCCTTCACATTTACTATCTTCAAAATTAAGATTCTTCACCCATACTATTACCTAGATCTATTACCCAGATGTTATGTTGGAGTTGCTACTCCTACATAACATGGTAATCATCCATATATTTATCAACTCTGCATCACTTCTACCACTCCCTGCACTGTCATGTTTTGCAGTTCTCAAGAACTTCTTTGAACACTTAATGCCATCTATTTAGCTAAAATGACCTATCAGTTGATATTCCTATTTTTAGATCTATTATGAAAAATTTCCACCTTAATTCAAATGCAGTTGGACCATCTGAGTTTAACTATAATAATTCTGTAATAAACCATGGTAAAAATGCATTTTATATATCAAATTAAATCTCTCTTATTTTCTACATTAGTTTATTTAAAAACACAATTAATTGAAATCTTAATTTTGTATTGAAACAAAAGATTTTAATGTTTTTCTGATAAAAGTGATTTTAACCGCTGTAACTTTAATAAAACCATAACATAATATTCATATCTAATATAAATTAAAATTTGGATTTTTAACATCTCTTATATAATCCCTCTTATTTAGCCCTTAATTTCAGTGATAATAAGAATTAAAAGATATTAATACATCTTCATAAAATGGCATCTACATGTAGCTCATATAGAAATGTTTTTTTAATGTTAATAAAAAGCTTCAAAAATTAAATTAAAAGATTTAGATTTCAATGAAATTAAAATGTCAAGTAAACAGAATATAAAAAAATAATTTTTATATAATTGTGAGATTTTTTGATTTGTTTTTGAGAAAGAATCATGTTCGTGATTTGATAGCATTAAATGGCAACAAAACTGTACAAAAGAATGACATACTACCACAATGAAGTTGGCAGGTGAGTAAATCTTTTTAAATGAAAAAGAAAGATTAAATTAATTTATTATTTAATTTTTTTTTTACTACATTAAAAAATCTCTCAAAATTTACAAACTTTTCTCATAATTTAATTTTTTTAACCATTAGTTTTTATGAAAAAATGTTTTGATGCGATAGCTAATGGATAAAGATATAAATTTGAAAACGTTTATCCAACAAAATAATGGACGAATTTTATTTAAATAATTCACAATCTGTCAATAAGTAACGATGAACCTTAAAACATGTAAAATAAAATAAAAAGTATAGCAATTTTTTTCCAGTGAAAAAAGATTGTGCTTCTTTTGTCTAAAATGTGTGGCAAAACTTTAAATAGTTTTGTCACAATCTCAATCTATTCAGTCAATCTGTGAAACAAATTTGTCTTTGAATTTGCATTATTGTTGCTGACTGCAAATCTTGTTGATAGAATCTTATTCAGTGGTACTTTTTGACATTCTTGTTTAATTGAATGAACATACTCAAGAGAACAGAAATGCAGCTGTTTAAAATTTTAACTAACTTCTTTTAAATGAATCTAGCTATATCACTAGATTTTATGATCTTATTTTGATTTAAAATGCTTCTATAAATTTTATTATTTTTTCTAATAAATCCAGCAATAACTGTAAGGGTTAAATAAACAATACGTGTAACTTTTGTATTTGTACAGAAATGTAATTTTGTGCTAATTTTCATAAGGATAAATATGACTTAGTAGTCATTTAAACTAAATTTGAAGAAAATTTCAATAAAAAAAAAAGAATGATGTTTATTGGTACACAAAACAGATTGAAATATTATCTACAGCAGGCCAAGGTACTGTTAAAATTTCATTTTTAATTCAGAGTTAATTTTATTAGCTAACTAATGTGTAACTAATCTAACTGCTAATTAAACAAACCTTTTTAACTTTCTTATGAAATACATTTGTGGTGCAATATTTTTTCAATGCATCTAAAAAAAATTATTTGTCAAGTTATACTATTTTATATAACGCTGATCATAACTACAGAAGTACCTCTTGTGGCTAACTATTTTTTCACCCTGAGTCCTTATGAAAAATATGGTGTAAATTACATTATAATTTATAAGGTATAAATCTAAAGGTTACACAATAAGTTATAAGGTTTAAATTTTGAACATATTCATTTAACTTATTTTATAAGATTTATCTTTATTTGTCTGTTCTTTGCTACTTAGTAATTTTTAATTTTGTTACAACATTCTTTCTTAAATAATTTTGTTTAAAATTAAAGAATTAAATATATGTGAAAATAGAATTATTGTGGATAAAATGATATGAACTTGAATACTTACAGTGAACCTGGACACTGAATCTTTTACTAACAGAAGGCGGTACGCCATTTGTTGCTATACAAAGGTAAGGGCCCATATCTGATCTCTGAACATTTGTAAGTAATAATGTCTCACCATCGTACGATCTTACAGCTGAAAAATAAATAAACATGAATAATTAATGAAATAAAATTATTATTAAATTGGATAATGAATATAAATTTTTCATTCATTTGTAAATTAGGAATGTTATAGTTTACTAAAATGACAGAATAAAAATCAAGGTTTTTTAGTTGGTAGACTGCTGTAAAAGTTATTTAATTAAGTGCAACAGTTAACATAGTAGAAAGGAATCAAATTGGTTCGGCTAGATTATTCTGAAGTAAACAAAAAAGATAAATTTCAAATTATATAATAAATTTGTTTATATTTTTTTAAAGCAATTTGAATTTAAAAAACCTATCTTCTGTTTCTTACTTTATCTATTTTATTCTTTCTGTCTACTGCTGCTTTTTACTGTTGCCTTCTCAAATCTCATATTTGGACTTGTACTGCCTTTATTATTATCTGTTTTATACAGAAAGTGCAGTTGCATGATTCTTTTGAAATAGGTACTGATCTAAATAAAGAAAAAATTCTTTCATTACTTTATTTTTATTTATTTGCATTCGATCAATAAATGTGCTTTAAACTATGCTTTCTTTTTATTAGAGATTTTGATTCTAATGTAATGCATCAGGCTAAGTGAGGGCTAACTGTTAAGTATAACAATTTATTTTTAAATTTAATATTTAAAGGAAATAAAAATTTTATAGAAATTAATTCAGCATATGAAAATATTATTTATTTACAATAGAATTTTAATATCATAAGACTAATTTTTGAAGTTGTCTGTAATTAATCTTTTATAAATACATTTATTTGAAAGAAAAAGAAATTTGCCAGATTTTATACAGCAAGTAATATTATAGTGTTCAGAAAACTTCAAGTGTATGCAAACATAAAAATTACATTTATTGTTCAGTTGCAGTAATTACAAGGAGATTTTGATATTTTAGTAAAGATGTAAGAGGATAAATGCATGAAAAATTGTGAACCATTATATGCTACTAATTAATTTTATGTAATATATTATTAAAATAATTTTAATACCAATACCATTCAATGTGGGTAGAGATAAGTAGTAATGAAATTTAAATTCATTGATTAAAAATAAGAAATAAAACAAAGTGGCTTGCCATTTGATAAAATTAAGGCATATATAGAAAAACAGGATAAATTCATGAGTTAGTCTGGATCATTATGTAAATGTTTTGCCTGAAAATATTTTGAATGTCAGAGTAATTTTAGGCTATATGCCATTTATGCTATGATTCAGTATGGGGGAAAAGTCTTGTCAAGCCATTGTAAAAAAATAACATTTTTAATTTAAAAAAAAAACCACTTAATTTATTTGGAAAAATGTAATAATTTGAGAATGAGATAGATTTTTGTAACAAAATAAAAAGTAAAAACCAAAAAATTCCACATGCATGTTAAGCTGCTGAAGTGATCCTTCTATACAAGAAAGGAACTTAGGAAGACCTGAAGAATTATTGCCCAGTAAACCTACTCTCAATTATCTACAATGTTTATACCAATGTTTATACCAAGATAGTAGCAAAGAGATGCTAACAACATTGAATGAATCACAATCAAAGAATCATGAAAATTTCAGAAGCAGTTTTAGCACAATGGATCACAACCAAGTAATTCAGCAAGTCATAGAGAGGCACAACGAATATTTCACTACGTGTGGCTATTGACTACGATTGTTCGCATTTCATTCAATAACAATGCAAACCACAATAACTGCATTGCATAACCAGGATGTAAACATAATCTACATAAAGTAGAGATCTTAAAAAGGTGTATGACAGGTGACATTATATCAATATCACTGAGAGATGCTCTTCTCAGCCTACCTCGAGGAGATAAAACTGGACAAGGAGATTAAAACTTTTATAAACATAAAAATGGAGTGGAAATACAAGGGCGTATGAATAAATGGCACATATCTAAACCACCTAAAATTTGCAGATGATTTCTGGTTCTTCTCCCAAGAACTAGAAGAATGACAAACATGCAGAAACTGCAGGCGGCTGAATCCTATGGTTTAAGGATGAACCTTAAAAAAGGCCAGCTCACAAGAATTATTTGTCTCTGGAGAAGAACTCAAATAGGTATATCATTACATATATCTTGGCCAATGGATGTCTAAGGGCGATAAATCAAAGAAGTTGAATGACAAGTTAAGCTTGGGTGGCAGATATTCTGGAGATTTAGCACCTTTTTCGAGAACAAGCTCCCATCTTGCCTCAAAAATAAAGTTTCCAATCGATGCATCCTGTCAGTCCTTACCTATCAAAACTTGATCATTAACAGTTTAATAATTACAGAAACTATGAATAGCACAAAGAAAAATGGAATGTACGCTTGGTGTTACCAGATGGGACAGCAAGACCTGTAAATGGGTCAGATGAAAGTATATGATACCATCATGAAACTTAAAGAAGTAAATTAAATAGTTATTTTGACAATGGGAAGACCATGTAGCAAGAAGAACTGATGGCAGATGGATTAAATTAGCACTTGAATTGACATACTAGATGGTTAAACGCCTACAATAAAGATCAAAGGCTTGTTGGGTTAATGATTTTCATACTCCTTGTACCACAAATGTAAAGAAAATTCAATTCAGCTACCTTCCAAACCCTGCCATGCGATCAAAAGTAATATTTTCTTTGAAAAGTTGGTAAAAGAAATTCATTCAAATCAGTCCAGTTGATAAAGAATAAGACTAACCATACGTAATAAAAAATAAAAAATGTACAGCTTGAGTTAAGAACCTTCTCTTTTCATTAATGTTGGTCAAAAATGATAAAAACCAAAAAATAAAAAGGAATAATAATTTATATACAAGTTAATTTATAAACAAATAATATTTATATATACAAATATAATAAAATTCTAGGCATACATATTTTCAGAGAATTTTATAATTTTAATTCTTTAAGTTACTAGGCATGTATAAAAATTAAATAAATAAAACAGAAAACCACAAAAATATTTAATTAAAAAAAAAAAGATTAGGCTGAATTTAGTCATTTCGGCTAAAATTCTAGGCTCTTCAATTAAAAAATATAGACTTTGTCAACCAAATCTGCCTAACCTGTCAGAAAAAAAAGTATGGATAAATATGTATTACTGATAACCCATTCAAAAAAATTACCTAACCAAAGAAATAAATTTATTAAATAATCATAATATTACATAACGAATTAAAAAAAAATTATTCTGGTATTGAAAAAATTTACTGAAAAAAGGAAGATTATTATTTTAAAACGGTTTTATTTTAATTTAAATTAGTTTGCTAATATTCATTTCAAATGTGGAAGAGAAAGAGAAATAAAGAAAAGTGTATTAATCAGTGGGAGTGGTTAACGCGACATCGCAAATCAGCTGATTTCGAAGTCGAGAGTTCTAAGGTTCAAATCCTAGTAAAGATAAAA
>JAAAKQ030169920.1:8331-18655 GCA_010016005.3 Zanna intricata
AAATTACAAATAACTTTTTCCGCCGACCCATCTGTATGATTACTCAAATGTTAGCAAGTAAAAGCACACAAAATTAAAACGCTCGGTCAAACTTAAAAATAAAAATTTGGTAAATTTTATTCTCATCGTCTAAAAAATTCTATTCGACACTCGATAGTACCGTAATTTTTACTCTCCCGACTATGTTATATAAAAGGGAAGATAAATTATAAAACGGGTCGATATTTCGGGTTCCTGATGTTTCGTATTTCCCAACTATTTAGTTCACCTTGGCCCGAAGTTGAAAGTACAATCTAGGTTTATGATTTATATACTGATAAATGATTGCTGATTTATATACGTATGTGCACCGTATATCATGGAATTCAGTACATGTGCCTTTTGCGTATCGCGTTGCTATTTTTATGGAAATCAAATAAAGGTAAACAGGGGGGTTACCCTTTAACTCAAAACGGAGTTAAATTCAACCGGATAAGATTCGTAACTACATAGGCTGCCTTAATCTTTCACGTACGCGTAAATAAAAAAAACAAGAGTTACATGATAGGATTAAATTAAATATTTTCTACTTGCATTAAACAATCGTTGTACGGCTGCTCCTACATCATAGTATCAGTAAAACCGGCGTCCGATTTAAAAGACTATCATTTCGTTTATATTATTATGGAATATAAATCATTTAACGCTGAATCTTTTTGATTTTATGAAAACCCAAAAAGTTCGGTTTACGTTATAAATTACAAAGTAAGAATAACATAAAAATACACATGTAAGCGAACCGTTTAACACTTTCATTTTCTATGTTAATGAAAGAATCTTTGTATAATATCCATAAATAAAATATTTTCTGATGTTTTTCTTTTACAGTAAAGAGATAGAACAGAGTTATTTCAACAATTTCTTCTTTTTTTTTAATTTTAAAGTAGAATATTATTTAAATTGTACTTATATTTCCTAATTTATTCAAAGTTAACTTAAACGACGCGTTCGACTGATAAAAACTTATAATGATCTATGAAGGATGCTTAAGAGATTGTAACGGGTCGACATTTCGGGTTGCTGATGTTTCGTATTTCCCAACTATTTAGTTCACCTTGGCCCGAAGTTGAAAGTACAAGCTAGGTTTATGATTTATATACTGATAAATGATTGCTGATTTATATACGTATGTGCACCGTATATCATGGAATTCAGTACATGTGCCTTTTGCGTATCGCGTTGCTATTTTTATGGAAATCAAATAAAGGTAAACAGGGGGGTTACCCTTTAACTCAAAACGGAGTTAAATTCAACCGGATAAGATTCGTAACTACATCAGCTGCCTTAATCTTTCACGTACGCGTAAATAAAAAAACCAAGAGTTACATGATAGGATTAAATTAAGTAGGGAGGAAGTCAAACATTTCTTTACGTTTTGGAATCTCCTGAACATGATTCTGCAATATTTGTATACATATGTATGTATAACATTTTTTCATCCGCTCTACCGGACACAAATCTTACTTAATATACTTAATACTTTTAGATTACTTAATATCACTAAATTTTTTGATAAAAAAAAAAATTAATTCTATACTACATTTAATAGGTGTTTAAATTATATAGCGGTTCCAGGCTGTAACTATTTATTTGAATTTAAATGAAATACTTCGGTTATTAGTTAGACGTACTTTTTATTATTTCTATCAGAAACGAAAGACATTATTTATAAACAATTTTAAATTTTACTTGTTCCTAAGAATGAATAAACAAAAAAAAAACCAAAGGACCAAAGGTCAGTCTACGTACAAACAGCTGATTACTTTACATTTAAAAATATCTCTTTAAAAAAATAAATATAATTAAATGAAATGCAAAAACGCTACTCTGAATTCTAAGGTTTAAATTTAGCAACAAATTTAAAAAATAGCAAGAAGATTTTGTTTAAACTAAAAACCTGAATTTTTTAAACTTGATACTTTTTTTTATTATTCGAATTAATTCTGATTTTTCACTAATTTTTATTTTTTTATCTCATTATAGCTACAAACTGAATTCGATATAAAATTCCATTGAGCAAAATAAGTAAGAAGTAATACATATATAAATGATAAAAAAAGATCATGCATACGTAAATACTTACAACATTGCATCTATACCCGAAAACATTATTTTCACAAAATATCAATAAACAGACTTAATTACTTAACATTCTTTTTTACGGATACAGGTCTTCAGGAAATTCATAATTTCACAACTTTTTTTTATAATTTATAGGTTTTTTTATTTTTTTAACTACAGATTTAATCAACAATTTAGATCAGATTTTCTACGATTTGTCGAGATGTGGGAGGAAGTCAAACATTTCTTTACGTTTTGGAATTTCCTGAACATGAATCTGCATTATTTGTATACATATGTATGTATAACATTTTTTCATCCGCTCTACCGGACACAAATCTTACCCGATTTTGACGAAACTTGGTAGGTGTATGTAAACTTATTGAGAGTAAAGCCCTGTTGATTTTCAAGCGAATCGTTCAGAGGAACCGGAGTTAGAGGGAAAAAACCGGGCTTTTGGGTACGTTATCGACGTTTCGTGAGCACGGCTCCAAATCCACAAAAATTACGGGTAAAAGAATTAAAATAGGTTGTTGACAGTTAGCAGTGTTAAGCGACCGAAACAACTCAACTCAACAACTATGTAAAAAGGAGGAAGAGAAAAACACAAATATTCTAGTATAATGTATTTATTGAAACAATACACAGTACCTCGCAGTATTATAAAAAAAAGAACACATGATACTGGCATGCATGAAATAAAAAAAAAAACGCCGAAAGCAATATTATTTTCAAAAACCATTACAGAAGTGCAACATCCTTTCTTTCTTAACTAAAACCGGAAATCTGCCCTTCTGACGTACTTACTGCGACACTTTTTTTACCCGATTTTTTTCAGGTAAAAACGTATTCGTATATAAAATTATAAACTTTTGGAAAACAAAATAAATCGATTTTATACAACTTATGATTTTTTAAAGAATCCTTTCTATTAAAACTCACAAAAAAATCTCAATCTTTTTTATTCCCAAATACTTAAAAGGGTCTAAAAAATTCCAGCTTTCTATGATGTCATGATCTTTTACCCAAACATTTTCGCTAGATGATCTATTCTCCGGGGACAAAATAAATTATATCTCACTACTATATAAAAAGAAAACTTCTTTTTTGTTTGTTCCAAATAATCGCGAAGTACTGAACCGATCATTATGAAATTTTAACTGTAGCTTTCTTATAACCCCCACAATGTTTACCACAGTCCAAACCTAATCCATCTCACTTCTATATAAATTACTAATAATAAAGTAAAAACAAATAACCTAGTACTTCTTTTCCTAATTTAATATTACTATCTATAACAATTATCACTGTCTATATGAATAATTTTCAATATCAACCTCTTCAGATAGTTGTATGATTATATGATTACTAAATTTAATGCCATTTCTAATCTGGCGGTGACCCACGAAAACTCATCCTCACGCGAATGACTCCGTAGATTTTTAAGAAATCCCATCAGCTAAAGCCAATAAAATAATCGTCATAGATTCGACTTTCAATTCGGTATTAATAATTTCATAACGACTAAATCGGCGAGGTCACTTCCAGGGCTAATAAAATTTACAGTCATAGACATCGTGTGAATCTACTTATTAAAGAAGTAAAGTTCTTAAGAATTGGAAGAGCAACGTATAAGCACGACTCAAGATTGAGCTCAACTTTTAAGTTGTGAATACCTATAAATGCAAAAATAAGAGCCCATACATAATTACTAAAAAACTATATTCAATGAACTTCTATGCATTAGATGCTAATACAACATAAAATTAAATTATTAAAACGCTCAATAAAACACTAACTTTTTATTTTTATTTATTTAATGTTTTAATTAAACGATCTTTCCAACAATTCTTTTTTTTTTTTAATTAACGCATAAAAACGTATGTGTATTCTCATAAATTACTCGAAACTTAATTGTATACAACAAACAAAAATAATTACTCCTTTCTTTACACAGAGACCAAAGGGAAATAATTCGCTTAATAAGTTACACGTTATTGAACTTTTGCTTTAAAAAGTATTTTTTTCGGACACATAAAAAAAGTGGAATAAACATAAGCAGATTTTGAGAAAATTAAACATTCATCATATACAATAAACGGAATAAATAGCTTCATGGAAGTCCGTAGAACAATATTCTATGAATATAAGCCATCTCGTAGAGGGTCAAAGTTCACGGTAAAATTTCCACACGATATTTATACCTGCGATGATAGAAACAATTGGTACAAAACTTTAATACTCTACTTTATCAATAACTTACTTTGATAAAAGTCCATAAAAATATAATTTAAAACCTTAAAGCACAAGATGTAAACGTTAATGGATAACTGAATGAATTAAATAAATATTTAAATTTTTTTATCAATTGTAAATAAGTAAATATTAGACTTACAAAATAAATGTTTATTTTTATCGTATTAATAAATATTTAAATTTACTGCGATAGTTAATATACACATTTACAGTTTTAAATTACATTTTAAATCAGATTTTATAAAAAATGTTCTGTTAAAGCAAATATATCTGAAAAGAACTTAAAATAACAAATAAATGCAGTAAGCGATAAAAAAAAATTAATTTTTAATAAAATAATTAATAATTCTATTACTACGATGAAATTTACTAAACTATCAATTAACTTATACGTAGGTATAGGATTACATTTTAACCTTTATCTCACCCTATACACAAAACGAGTCACCAGAGAATGTCATTAAAAAAAATTATCTACCTCTTTTGTATTCTTTTAGCCATTATTTTTAAAAAGTACTTTGTTTTATTAATGGCAGTTATAACAGATTTTATTTAATAAGATTTGCTACATTTAAATTAAGATTTAATCAGATTTAAGTTATTCTTTATTCAAAATTAACCGTTACCAATGTATACGAAAAAAGTTGCATTAACGTTAAAATCAGGATAACCATAAAAATTTTTCTGCAATTCTGATGAACCGGTAACACTGAGTTTTTTAATGGAATCTACTGTAAAATCAGTCAGACAAATTTAAAAGCAAAGAGTGGATTGAATTTCGGAAGATATTAGAAGTAGTCAGGCTCAAACCGAGAAAGCTTTTTTATCCACTAAAGAAATTCCACTGGTATTATAGATACAGGAATTATCAAGATATTGTTCAAAATATGTACGTACTATGTAGCGATTTACGAGAGTAAAACAGTAGCAACAATAAAACAAGGAAAAAACGAAAAAATAACAGCTTTTAAAATATTACAGAAGAATGGTGAATAGGTTAACTACAGGTCAACTCCGGTCTCCGTTTAAACGGCCGCTTGATGTCGTACCAACTTCATTAAGGTCCTTAGATGTATCCGTAAAATTATTTTTCGGATTAATATTTTTAGTATACGGAAAAGTACCATAAAGGTATTTTTCGTATACTAAATAATGTAAAGAGATTACATTTTTCTATGATAGCAAACTCAGATCGCATTTCAAGAAACGAAAAAAATACATAAAAGACAAATGTTTTAACTGATATTTAATCATTTTATGATATTTAAATCATAAAAACATACATTTTAATAACAGAAGACTTACGTAAAAATATAACGAAATTTATTTTTTTCTGTTACATTATAATGTAAGTTAACATACGTTACTCATCGACGCATTAGTATTAGATTGTTTGACCGAATCATTAAGTTTTTGTTTAATTCATTTTTTAAAGACTATCCCCGTTCTACAGCTTATTATTTTCCGAGTTTGCTTTTAATTTTAATTATTTCGTTTATCAAAATCAGTGGGATGAAGCATATACGTATAACCCAAACAATAAAATATAAAAAGGGTTAGACAAACCGGTAAAATATATGTATACGTGATGATTTAGGTATCTATCAGTAAAAAAAACTGTAAACAACTGGCAACGTGAAATAATCACAAAATTATACTAAAAAAAAAAAATTATATAGATACTTTTTTTTTATTTTTTTTTTTTTTTTAGTATACAGAAAAGTACATATATATAATTTTTTTAAAGTGGTGTTTATTAAAAAAATGTTTACAAGTTCCTTCATGTTTTATAATGCATAATAAACGGATTAACAGACTGGAAATCCAACCACGGCTAGGCCGGTTAAAATGAAGTCCGATTTAGATAGATTGAAATTCAAAGATGGAGTACTCCAACCCTTTACGTGTTGATTTCATTTCATATTTTACAGTACCTTGTCAAGCAGAATTGGAGGACATAAATAGATAAAAAAAACCAGAACAGAAAGCCGACTACAGAAAGTAGGTTTTACGTTTATAAAAAAACAAGTACTTGTAGATCACCTAAGGGTGTGGTTTTCTTTAAAAGGGTTGCTATATCCTGTAGGAAATGTTTAATCTGTAAAAAGAACGGAACTTCCGATTTAAAATAGGACACGATACGCGATTTTAATCGTTTTAAACACAAATACGTAAATATTTTCACACGATAAAGTAAAACACACGCAATGCAATTAACTTTTTATGTTAATTAAGAATTTTGAGTGGTAAATACATTACAACACGACGTTATATGCAATAATTAAAGAGTAATGAACACACCGCAGAATGCAAGTAAATTCAGAAAATAATTTATCACTTTTAAAAATAGTAAACAGGGCATAAATTACTTCAACTAATTCATTTTCGCCTCAAACGCACAGAAGGCGAGAAAAATGAAAGCCGGTAGCCATGGACACTGGAACAAAATACAAATAAATCCGGAAAAAATAATTAAAAATACGAATGAACAACTTATATTTTTTATAAAACTTATAATACCAACAACGACGGACATTTATTTTAAAAATATTAAATATAAATGATGTGATTTATCAACAATTAATTGCTGAACAAATGAAGTAAAATTGACAGTTCTAGACTCACCGATATTTTGCTACTATTCGTTTTTTCATAATTACTTGAATAAATTTCAACCGATTTCAGTAATGAAATACTTATAGATTCATACCGTATTAGAAATGTATATGTATGTATAAAAACATACGTGATTTTTAAAACATAATACATACAGAAAAGTGCAATGCCGTATATATTTCATGATCATCGATTTTTACAGTATTTCATAATTTTGACCCTGGATATTGTGCATTTAATTTTTTTAAATGTTAACATTTTTAAGTAAATAACGAAAGAAATGACAAACCGATAAAGGGGTTATTATCATATTTATGATCCAGTGCATTTTGCATACATAATTTAATCAAAGTACTTGTATGTTTCATAGTAAAACATAATATAATGGTTCACAGTAGTTCGCTTCTTTAATTAAACTTTCTAAAATATCTGAAGGAAATAATAAAAAAATATTTTTTTTTTAACTCTCTCTGTAATATAGCCAGTATAACGGCTAATAAATAACCCACGCATAATTTTTACTATCACAAACTGTACCGAAGATAATAGAAATCTACTTACGCAAAGTATATTAAAAAGAGTTATTGATGGAAACAGATTTTTCTTATCGGTTCAGAACTCTCTTTATTAACAATAACACTAAATTAACGAAAATATAATTTTAAAATAACTTGAAATGAATGATTTTATGATAAAAAAATAAGAACTGAATTGAAATTCTGTAAAAATAAAAAACTGATATTCAAAGAATTTAATTCGAGTGTTGTCACTGCAATGAAAATCAAATAACTTTCACAAGTACAACTGTTAAATTATTAATCGGATAATCTGTATCAAACGAACTGCTCTGTAAACATCCAAAATTTCTCCTACAATTTAACTAAAAAAAGAAAAATATTAACTTTTATGTGTATGTTTTTGCAACTGTCCGATTCAAATATCGGTAAAAATTTAATGCAGTAATGTTAAGCACTAAATAGACATAATAATGTAATCGAATTAAAATTGTATAAAAGAAGTTAAAGTTATTATTATATTTCATATGAAAGCACAGCAGTTCCACTCGATCGTCATTCCTGACATAACTGAATAAAAAGTTATTTTTACGCGCCAAAGAACTTAATAAAAACGTTTCGTGACTTTAACGACTACGGATAAAAATATGAGAAAGTTACAATATAACTACTCGTACTATATACATATGCGTGTATGAATACGTAATCTTTACGTGTACATCGGTACTTCCAAACGAACATTAAAAAAAAAAAATTAACACTAATAACAGCTTAACCATGTTTTACAATTTTCAGGAAATAACTCCATTTAATCAAACGATTAGTCTTAACAGCAATTACGTTATTTCATTCATAAAAATACGAAAATCTGAGGTTCACAGCCCCAAATATTTGACGCAATCCTTTCGCGTATGTACGTGCGAACACACCTGCACACGAGTGCGTGTGCGTGTCCCAAATAAAAATAATAACCTGTTTTATAGGTATAATCACACGTAAGGTCATTCAATAGTTAAAAGGACACCTACTACAAAAAATAATTTAAAACAACAGGCTTAACCATCTGATAAATTCACACGGTACATCCTATTAAGAACATAAAAATAAAATAATAGTTTTCAAGAAATCTGTAAAAGGGTATAAAAGGGTACTAATTTTTAAATGAAAAAAAAAAAGAAGACGTTATATACGCTCACATTTACTCCACAAACATCCTAGGACGACATAAAAATCATACATACGTACAGAGAAAAAACAAAAAAAAAAAAAATTATATATATATATATATATATGTATATACAATCTTTTGTAGCAGTACCATTACGACCCCATTTAACGGTCAAATCTGCTAACATATAAATCTATTATAAGTAAAAAAGTAAGAAATATTGGACAACTCACGTTCCAAGTAATTCTTTAAGATTATACTTGTCTTCAACTGAGGGCTGCTTGTCACTATCTTTCCCATCCTTTTTGGATTTTTTGGCAGAATCTTTTTTTCCAAACAGAGGCATTTTCAGACAGTCCAGCTGCCTTTGCATTCAACACGGGAAAAAGTATAACCTCACAAAAGCACTTGACAATTCACTAAGATAGTTTAAATAACACTACTAATAACAATAAAATACCGACATGCGACACTAGAATGACACATCATGCAACCGAGTCGAAACCACCTGCTCCAAAACATCGGAACGTCACAGAGTGGATGAAATCCACAATTCTCTCGGACTGCAAGGCGCTGTTCGCCGCCTGCTATCTCAGACTGCTACGTCAATAACGCAAAAACAACAACACCCGCGGCCTCTGTACAATAATCCAGCAACTAAAACCACGGCATTCCTTCCACAGGACTGCCAACGCCTCACGTATCGGCCTGGAAGACTCTCATACGCACTATTCATTAAATCGCGTTAATAGTTATACGTGTAAAGCGGTATTTAAAAAAATAAATATAGAAAATTATCAACGCTAAATGAAAAATAGGAAATTTCTTAGCTCTTTCTCTCAATCCTAAACAAAATTGAAGTTCGAATTAGATACCGAAATTTATTTAAATTAATTTAAAGATTATCAGTGTTTTAATTTAAAACAAAAATGTATTATTATTTATTATTTCGATGGAATATCATAATAATTCTCCTTCCTAACCGATCTACTGTTCGTATTTCTTATGCAAATCTCAATAAAATGAAGTCAAATCAAAATATTTTATATCATAATTTTATTTTTCGGTTTATCCCATCATTTGTATTCAAATAGGGGAAGTTAAAATAAAAATCATATTAAAAATAATTTTAACTACTTTTTAAATCAATTTCTTAAAAAAAAATATGTCAGGTACTTCGCAAAAAGTGTAATATGTTTGTAAAAAAAATATTGACATCGATGTTCTCGGATTCGATTCCCATTTGGGAGTGACAAATTTTTGTAGCAGTTATATTTTAATTTCATAGCCTAAGCACAAAACAAATCTTGAATCGGAATTATCCACTTAAAAAATTCTAATTATACCGTTTAATATTATCAATTTGTGATAATATATTAAATTCTACACTGTTTATTTCATAGTAGGTTCCAAGAAAAGGAAAATATTTTTATTTTCTGCTTTCAAAGAATTTATTAAATGATTTCTATAACACTTATTTATAGACCCCACAAATGTTTATTTAAGAAAAAAAAATATTAACTTTTACTACCTTTATTTTGTAGCTTTAGAGATCTTGTTTCTTTGATTGTTGAAGTTATAAATTTCTAAAACGTTTTACTCATTTTATTTTTATAAAAAAAGAAAACAGGAAAGAGAGAATATGTATATATATATATATATATATATA